>JBBYHK010000013.1:6667054-6677423 GCA_038382065.1 Adansonia grandidieri
ATATATATATATATGGAGTTGTAAAGGTTTGTGGACTAAATCGAAAATCGTAATTCTCCAAGATTATTTCTAAAAGTACATTTTTTTATATACCATAATAAAATTCCATAAATAGGCACGTAATAAGAATTTATCAAAATAACTATTAATTATCGTATTTAATATAAATTATTATTATAAATAATTAACTTAATTAACATTAACATTTGCTTTAACAAATAAACAATAAAATTACATAAACCGAAAAAAAATAATATTTCAAATTACATTTTTTTCAAATAGTCTTAACTTTTAAACGGTATACTAATTAAGGTAATTCTTGTTAGTTAATGAATAAAAATCAAGAAAAAAGAATAAACTTTGATTATGAAAGTAAAATTGTCGTTAGAGAAACGCGTAGAAATTTCCATCATTTTCAAAACCCTAATTCATCAAATATCAATTGGAACATCTAAGTTCTCCTTTGGGCTAATAGCCATGGACTTATATTTGGAACTTGGAAACAAAAAAAGGCCCACTAATAAGTAATATAAGAAATCATGTAAACAGAGAACGAAGAACACAATACTCAAACGAAGTGTTTGTTTCCGAATTTAGAACAAACAAGCCACCTCTCTTTTGTTTCCTTCAGTTTTCAGAAGAACATTTTGATTTTTTTATTTTTTTTTTGTTTTCAGATTTTGACTTGTAACAAGTTTCTCTTAGCTCTTTTTCCTTATCTATTTATATATATTTTGGCGTCTTCAATTGTTTATTTGTTGTACAGCAGAACCAAAAAGAACAAAACACAAAGGATCAGAGACAAAACAACTGGTTTGGTTTCTCTTTCTTGCCCTCCTGTAAGATCTGTTACAGAGGTAAGTAAATTTCTTTAATCCAATTCTTAAAATGGGTTTTTGTTTTATTCTTCAAAGATTACTCCTGTTTAAGAAAAATCACTTTTTTTTTTCTTTTGTTTTTTGGTTTGCAGGGATGAAGCGAATAAGAGAGGAGATATATTCCGGTTCTCCATTTAAACGCCCATTTGGTTCTTCGAGGGCTGAATCGTAAGTTATTTTTTCTCTTAATTTTTTTTCTTTGCTCTGTTTTATGTAATCTGCTTGCAGTTGCTTGCTTTTTTTTTTTTTTTTGAGGGTTTTTGTGTTTGGTTTTGTGTTTATATGAAAGTTTGTATATTTTGGTAATCTGGGTTGTTTTTGTTTTGATTACTTGTTGTTTATTGTTGTCAGATTTAATGTTTTTGTTTGGTGAGGTTTGATAGGAAATATTTGTTGAATTAGCATGTGGGTTTGTTTTGTTTACCACTTGAATTGAGTGATTTGTTTATGCCGTTGGTTTTTGTGATTCTAGGACCATTACTAGGATTTTCACTTGGCTTTGTAATATTTAGTAAATTTGCTTTTAATTTAATGGAAACTTTTAACAGTAATTATCTGTTGAAAGTAAATAAGTTTAAGCTAAAAGATTTTTAAAGTTCTTGATTGGTGTTAGTCAAATGGTTGTGGTTCTGAATTTTGTATGATTTTCTACCTATGAAGCTATGGGCAAAACCAAATGCCGGGTGGAGGTGGAGGAGGGGGAGGGGGAGGGGGAGGGGGAGGCGGGGGCAGAGGCGGAGGTGGAGGTGCAGGAGGAGGAGGGGGAGGTATGTCACAGAAACTGACTACAAATGATGCCTTAACATATCTAAAGGAAGTCAAGGAGATGTTTCAGGATCAGAAAGAGAAGTATGACATGTTCCTTGAAGTCATGAAGGATTTCAAGGCTCAGAGGTATCGTCTCCTGAAATGTCAAGTTTTAGTCAATGAAAAAATTTTTTTTTTGTTGTTGCTTTAAACTACTACATGTTCAATACATCTTTCATCTTCTGCAGGACTGATACAGTTGGTGTCATTGCCCGAGTGAAGGAATTATTCAAAGGGCATAATAACTTGATTTATGGATTTAATACGTTCCTGCCAAAGGGATATGAAATAACCCTTGATGAGGATGAGGCTCCTCCGAAAAAGACAGTTGAATTTGAGGAAGCAATCAGCTTTGTAAACAAAATAAAGGTGAAATCATTGTGGTGTAATTGTTTTATCCTTACCAATATCCATGTTTAGCTGTCTAAATTATCCATTTTATTATGCAGAAACGTTTCCAAAATGATGAGCATGTTTATAAATCATTCCTGGATATCTTGAATATGTACCGGAAGGAGCACAAGGACATAAATGAGGTCTATAGCGAGGTAAAATGTCTTATTTTGGTTGTTTTCCCTGTCTTCATCGGCTCTTTGATTCTTACTGAATCATAATCTCTCGGAACTTTTATTTTCAGAAAACATTACTTGTATTCTTTTTTTTTTGGTTGTTGCTTTTAGGTTGCTTCTCTTTTTGAGGACCATCCAGATCTGCTCGAGGAGTTCACAAGATTTTTACCAGATTCTTCAGCAGCACCTTTGACACAACAAGTTCCATATGGTCGAAATTCAACTCAGCGTAATAATGAGCAAAGCTCTGCTACACCCACCTTGCGGTATATACAAGCAGACAAGGTAACTGTCGCTCTTTTAATATATATATATTTTTTGTTACTTGCTATTTGATGTGTTTGTAATAGGAAATCTCTTTTACAGCAACGTAGGAGGGATTGGATTATCACTTCCCATGCTGATCGAGATCTCAGTGTTGATCGTCCTGAAATGGACGACGACAAAGCTATGATGAAAATGCAAAAGGAGCAGAGAAAGCGTGTGGAAAAGGACAATAGGGATCGGAGAACTCGTGATCAGGATGATGCAGAGCATGACAACAATAGGGACTTTAACTTGCAGCGTTTTCCTGACAAAAAGAGATCTGGAAGAAAGATTGAAGGATTTCCTTCCTCTGATGACAGGGATACTTTAAAAAGTGAGTCTGTCAACCTTTTTGACAGCTTTATTTGTTTATAACATGCAAGGTATCAGTTTTCTTTTGTTTTTAATTTTTTTTTTTAAATATTATTGTTATATCGTTTTCTTTATGGTTTTTTTTGTTCTTCTATCATACATTGCTAATAAAGTAGTCTTTATATATTCTTCCTGGTGCTTCTTTCCGTCAATCTTTGATGTGATTTACTGGTGAGAATGAGCTTGTAGTTCTATTTATGCCTAGATGAAGATGGGAGATATGTTTACATCATGTTGGTTGCAGTTTTCTATGAAGTTTTGACTGTAATTAAGCTGTATAGGCATATGGTATTTGTTTCCTGTGAGAAGTGATCTATGGCTGGGAAAAGCACAAGCGGGTTACATAGTCCATCTTGATGTTTTGGCAAATTCAGCTCCTAATATTTGTTTGTGGGTGTTATTATAATTTAGGGAAAATATCTTCTGTTTTTTAATCTGAGGGAAAGCCCTTTGAATTTGTTTTCCCATATGATGGTTGATGACCTTTCCAGCCTGTCTTTAAAAGTTTTCAAATATATTGCAATGCTTGTGTAATGAGATTGGGTTAATCCGTTAATGCACATTCTTCTTGTCCTTGATATATCATCCTTTTAAGTTTTAGGTTTTTCTATTCAAATCTCAGGCATGTGCAACCAAGGGTTCATATTCTGTGAGAAAGTTAAGGAGAGGCTATGCAGCTCAGCTGACTACCAGGCATTCTTAAAGTGCCTTAATATTTATAGCAATGGAATAATCAAAAGAAACGATTTGCAAAATTTGGTATGTTTTACACAATCTCTAACTCTCATCTTTGACTTTTCAAATCATTCAATCTACTAATCTTTGTAGAATTATCAGGTGGCAAATCTTTCACCTTCCACTTTTGGTGGTAGTTAATCATATGTTACATTGCATTCTGCCTATTTCAGGTGACTGATTTACTTGGCAAGCACCCGGATCTTATGAATGAATTCAATCAGTTTCTGGAGTGTTGTGAGAATACCGGTAACTGCAGAAGTATTGTTTTTAAGTTGTTTTATTTTGATTATTTATCCTTACGGCCGTTTCTAATCTAAATGTCTCGTGCAGAAGGACTTCTTGCCGGTGTTATTAGTAAAAGTATGTAAACAATAACTTCCTTTTCTGTTACTTTGTTATACATGTTCTTATCTTTCTCGGCTGTTTTCTCCTTTGTCACGTTCTTGTATATAATAGTGTAGTCTTATTAGATGCAAATTATATTCGAGTGTATATATATATATATATATATATATAGTTATATAGTTATACATATATATGTATATATGTATGTATATATCTGTAAATTGCTAAGATGTTTACACCTTGATTGCAGAATCACTTAGTGGTGATGGACATATATCCAGGCCACTGAAGTTAGAGGAAAAAGATAGAGAGCAGAGACGAGAAATGGAGGGAGCTAAGGAAAAGGACAGATACAGCAGGGAGAAGTACATGGCAAAATCCATACAGGAGCTCGACCTTTCCAACTGCCAACGTTGTTCCCCAAGCTATCGGCTTCTGCCTGATGATGTATAAACTTTTGATTAATTTTTTCACTTGCTAATTTTATGCTTGATTTGATACTGATTCTGATGTTTTTTCTTTTGGTGTTTGTCTTTCAGTATCCAATACCTTCAGCAAGTCAGAGATCAGAGCTTGGTGCTCAAGTGCTGAACGACCATTGGGTATCCGTGACTTCAGGAAGTGAGGATTATTCTTTTAAGCACATGCGCAGAAATCAGTACGAAGAGAGTTTATTCAGATGCGAGGATGATAGGTAAGTATTTTCTGGTTTTCCTCTATATGTCCCAGTACTTTTTATGCAATAAATATTGTGATTGTTTATATTCTCTTTTTTGTAATTTGATTCGTATGTTATTCCGATTACAACTTTTGCAATGAATGCAAAGGTGAGAATGTGTTTTCCGGAAAAAAAAAAAAAAAAAAAACAGATATGCACTGCTTAATTATTCTGTTTATTTATGCCCTTGGAAATTCTAGATATTATCTCCTTCTAGACATAATAGATTTCTTGTCTGCTGGTCTTAGATTTGAGCTGGATATGTTGTTAGAGTCCGTTAGTTCAACAGCCAAGCGTGCTGAGGACCTTCTGAACAGCATTAATGAAAATAAAATCAATATGGATTCTCCAATTCGTGTAGAAGACCACTTTACCGGTTCGTATTTATTGCTAGATTATTGAATTATACATGATTGTCTGCTATATCAACATTCTTCATCGTTTTATCTGACCCACTTACTGCAGTTCTAAATTTAAGATGCATTGAGCGTTTATATGGTGACCATGGTCTTGATGTAATGGAAATACTACGTAAAAATCCTGCTCTTGCATTACCTGTCATTTTGACTCGCCTGAAGCAGAAGCAAGAAGAGTGGACAAAGTGCCGTTTGGACTTTAACAAGGTTTGGGCTGACATTTATTCGAAAAACCATTATAAATCACTCGATCACCGCAGCTTCTATTTCAAGCAGCAGGATTCAAAGAACTTGAGTGTAAAATGTAAGTGGAATTTCCATATGAATGATGCAACATGCTGCCTTTTCCTTTGTTGCAAAATTTGGTTTTAAGATTGATGGATGATTCTTAACAATTTGTTCTAACATTTTGTCTATATAATAGATTTAGAACCCATTGATGAAACCAATTGATTACATCTTTAATACTGCGATTTGAAATGTTGTGCATCCGGCTGAAGGATTGAGGGAAAACTTTTATTTGAACTTGAGGAGAGGGTGTTCATTTAATCTTCTATATTCTTATTACTTTGCTTATCTAGTCTCATTGTATTGACCCGTATTTCTAATTGCAGCTTTAGTGGCTGAAATTAAGGAGTTGAAAGAGAAGAACCAGAAAGAGGATGATGTTCTTGTGGCTAGCGTTGCTGGTCACAGACAACCCTTAACTCCACACCTTGAATATGAATATTTAGATGTCGATATTCATGAAGACCTATATAAACTTATAGAATATTCATGTGAAGAGATGTGCTCAACCAAAGAACAGTTAAGTAAAGTCATGAGGCTCTGGACCACTTTCTTGGAGCCGATGTTGGGTGTTCCTCTTCGAACTAACGGCAGAGAGGGTAATGTTGGTGCTGGTAACGCTCAGAATCCTGTTGTAAACTGTACTGCATCAAGCATTGCTGAAAGTGGTGGAAGTCCTGGAGCTGATGCTACTGTTAATTCTGCACAACAAAAGGCTGCCAGCGATCGAGATGAGAACGGTTCACCGGAATTAACTAATTCTTGCAGAAATGGTTTGACAAATGGGGAAACTTCAGCCAAAGAAGAACACTCGGGTCATGTCTCTAGAGATGATTTAAAGCTAGAGAAAGAGATCAAGTTTATAGCTGATAAAAGGCCTGGAATAAACATGCTCGCAATTGGAGCCCTTGCATTTGAAGCAGAAAATAATCACAGCAAAAACACTATTGAAGGGGCAGCAGGTGTGTATGTTAGAAAAAAAGTCATTGACCTATTCGGTTTTGTTATTAAATTTTATTCTTATTATTCCTTCCTTTCCAAAATCATGTTGCAATACTGAAGAGTATTTTGAATTTCCAGGGTGTGGTGCAGCGGCATCTAGGCTTAGTAGTGTTGCTGCTGGTACGGATCATGAACCTGAAGCTAATGCGGAGCTTGTGCATGCATCAGAGGTATGAGTTTATGCTTATCGACAACTGTATTCTACTTAGTATCGCTGAAGATGATATTACTAATTGGATTTCGTAAGTTATAGCAATATTTGGCATCTTTTGGGCCCTGCTTTCCGTGCTTAGTTCTGCTTATATTCTCCTTGTTTAGGTGGAAAAGCAAGGAGGTTATCTCCTTGATATTTGGTCATAATATGCTTAGTGTAAATTTTCTTGCTACTTCAGGGTGGTGATGTAACAAAACATGCTTTATTAGTAAATGGAGTGCCTACAGATGGCTCTAATGCTAGTAGATGTCAAGAAGAATCTGCTGGTCCGTCCAAAATTGAAAAAGAAGAAGGTGAATTATCGCCTAACGGTGATTTCGAGGAGGATAATTTTGTTGCATATGGTGATACTGGCCTAAAGGCCATGCCTAAGGCAAAGCATGGTGTTGAAAGCAGACAGTACCTGCATGGAAATGGGAAAGAGTCGCATTGTGAGGACACTGGAGGAGAAAATGATGTGGATGCTGATGATGAGGATAGTGAAAACGCCTCGGAGGCTGGTGATGATGCATCCGGCAGTGACTCTGCAGGTGATGAATGCTCCCGTGAAGAGCATGAAGAGGACGAAGAGGCAGAACGTGATGAAGTTGATGGTAAGGCTGAGAGCGAAGGTGAAGCCGAAGGGACAAATGATACACATGTGGGAGGAGATGGCATGTCCTTGTCAAATTCCGAACGTCTTTTTACGGTGAAGCCTCTTGCAAAGCATGTACCTGCTGTTTTACCCGAAGAAGATCGAAACAGTTCTTGGGTTTTTTATGCAAATGATGATTTCTATGTTCTTTTTAGATATCATCAAGTTCGTAAGCTTTCTAAAGCTTTTAGTTATCCTTCAAACTTTTCTTTCTACATTTTATTAAGTATTCTTCAATCTTGGATTTTTGTTTAGATCCTATATGAAAGAATACTATCGGCGAAAAGAAACTCAACAGGTGCTGAAATAAAGTGGAAAAATTCGAAAGATGCTAGTTCTTCAGATTTATATGCCAGGTGATTTACTTATCACTTTTATCGCTGAACAATATTAAGGTGTCTGGTGCTGTCTAATTCGGAAAACTTCATCTCTGTGCTACACAGATTTATGACTGCACTGTACAGTCTGCTCGATGGATCTGCTGACAATGTGAAGTTTGAGGATGAATGTCGAGCTATAATAGGAAACCAGTCGTATGTGTTATTCACATTGGACAAGTTAATATATAAATTGGTTAAACAGGTTTGCTTTCTTTTGAAGGTCTTCATCATTTCTGTCCTCTTTTTTCCGGCAGCTGTTCTGAACAATAGTTTCGTTGCAGCTTCAAGCTGTTGCAACAGATGAGATGGACAATAAGCTTCTTCAATTGTTCGAGTATGAAAAATCCCGGAAATATGGCAGGACAATTGATTCTGTTTATTATGAGAATGCGCGTGTCCTTCTTCATGAGGAGAATATTTATCGATTGAAATGTGTAAGTTTGCATGTCCCTACTACGACCCTTTTTCAAAAAAAAAAGAAAAAAAGGGAACAGAAATACATAATAAGGCACATGAATGCCCTTCTATTTTTCTGTCACTTTATATGTATGTTTACATGTATAATTGTTTTAATGTGTTTCCTTCTTTTTGTCGTCTTTGCAGTCATCTTCGCCAACTCGTTTGTCTATTCAACTTATGGACAATGTCATCGAAAAGCCCGAGGCATTTGCTGTTTCCATGGAACCTAATTTTTCAGCTTTTTTGCACAATGATTTTCTATCAGTCTTTCCCGGAAAAAAGGAGCCACATGGCATTACACTAAAGAGGTAATAACCGATAACATTAGGATTAATCACTTTCGTATTTCTGCAATTAATTTTTATCCGCTGTTAAAATATAACGTAACCTGTAAATGGTTCTGCCAGCCTCTCGTGTTATTATAGTTGATTGTAGCAAAGATTTGGAATATGCCATAAAATAACTAGTGCTTAATCCGCTCTTTTCTTTACCGATATTTGCAGAAACAAGAAAAAGTACGCAAACCTAGATGAATTTGCTGCTATTTGCATGGCCATGGAAGGTGTTGAACTGGTTAATGGTTTAGAGAACAAGATATCTTGCAACTCATACAAGGTAATCTTGCCATTGTTAATATCTGGTTTAATCTTTTACCTTTCTTTCATGCCCTATTTCAGACTATGAAGTCTGCAGCATACGCGTATCACTAGTAAATCGCTTATGCAAGTAATTTTTACCTCGGTTTTTCTTTTTTCTCCACTTATGATCCACGTATTGTTTTCAGATTTCGTATGTGTTGGACACCGAAGATTTCTTCTTTCGTAGGAAACAGAACTCATTACACCACAGATCTTCGTATAATAATCAGGCAAGAGTACAACAGTTCCATAGATTTTTATCGTCTTCACAATAAATTTAAACCTGCTTTCTCTCAAAAACCGGCACGAAAAGGTAAACACGAAAATGCAATCTTTAAACTACTTTTTTCTCCGAGCATTTCCGGAGATGGCTTAATCCGAATAATCCTTTTCGTGTAGAAGCCAGCCCTTGGTGCAACTGAACCTCGAAAGGCTTTTTCGAAGCCGGTGACACGTTTCTTTTAATGTTCATAGATGATATGCTAGTTGGCCATACTAGTGCTGAAAGAAAAGGAAGAATGGTTAGGAAAAATGTAGTGTAAGTTGTAAGATCATATATGAGCAAAGATTTGAGCCATTATTGTGCATATAGAGAGTTGCATTACATTTTTGTAAAAAAAGATAAAAAAAACAGGGTTTTTATTGTTCCTCATGTTTATTAATTTTTTTTTTAATGACAGACTCGGTAATTTTGAATATGGACAGAGAAATTAGAATGACACGAGTATGAGATGAAAAAAATAACTAAAACATTATACAAAAATATGATGAGATATGAAAAATTAACATAAATACGAGATGGATATAGGAATGTGTGAATGGTTATATTAAATGAAATTCTGGGCATTGACAGAAAAATGAACATGATATTGAAAAATAACACAAATATGAGATAAAATGATACGACAATGAAAAATAAAATATGATATATATATATATATATATACACATATGAAATATGAATTATTAATATGTTAAAATTTATTTGGATATGTAATATTTTAAATGTGATTATAATATAAAAAAGTACGTGATTATAGCCTCTATTGAAACAGAAAAGGCATTAAATAAAAAAAATTTGAAATGGGATTTAAACGACGGAATTAGGTTAAATGGCCCATCTAAGAGGACATTAGCAGGGAATCTGGCCCAATATTTGGGTCATTTACGGCCCAATCCTGATAAAACGATGATGATATTTGGGAATTTGGGCCCGACCTTCTGGGAATTTACCGGCCTGTTGTGGAATCCGGACCATCCATGTGGCTATATATTAAGAGTCTTGCTTGCATCCTTACGCCTTATCAGCCTCGCCATACCCAAAATCAAATAAATAATAACAATAGTCATCTTTTTTTATTTCCCTAAATTACCCTCCGAACTTTGTGAAAATTTCTTATTTAACACAAAATATTGCTATAACTATTTGTTCATCTTGAGTGAAATTTTTTTAATTACATAAATAAAATTAAAAGATTGATATGTATTTAAATTTTTAGAATTTGATAATTTTAGAATTTAATAGGACAATAACCATCTCATTTGATTTTATTTTAGAAATTTCTTAAAGTTTAAATTAGAGTACAAATGAAGGATATTAAAAAA
>JBBYHK010000013.1:6687255-6706991 GCA_038382065.1 Adansonia grandidieri
CCAATTGAAAAACCATGATTGACGTTGCAGAGCCCCCCCCCCCCCCAAAAAAAAAAACCAGAGATACAGTCAGGATGAAGTAATGCAATCACCACAAATTCAATGAAGAAACCCGAATTTAAATAACCAATAGTACTTTTTAGAAGCAAGAAATCTAACAATTAATTTAATTTTCTCAAAGAAATAACTACCAACAAATTGTCCATAAAATCATCTTACATCACTTTACTAATATAAAATGTAGAATCCTTACCTCCTCCGCATCATATAACTCGGCCTGCAGCTTCTCAATATAGTTTAAAGCCTCGGGCAACAAATCTCCAAAAACCCTCGGTCTTATCTTCTCCAACTCTTGAAATCCACCACTTCCACTCGTTTTCTCCTTCCCTTTCTCCTCAAGCACCTCTCTCTGCCGCCGCATAACAGTTTCCTCTGTCTCCCGCGCCAACTCCTCCACTGGCGCTGCTCTTTCCAGATTCCTCGTCAATGAAACTCTATACTCCGCGTTCCACAACGTATAACTAAAGGGAAAAATAAATAAATAGATGCAATAAATTAGAAAGAATTTTACATTTTTTTTAGGTCGAAAAATAAAAGATTTTACCCTGTGATGATAGAAGAGAAGAGGAGGCGATGAAGAGGAGGTTTCGAGAGGGAAACCAAAACGGAGAACTGATCAGATGGAAGAATCCCTAGCATAGTCGAGATAGTCCGCTTCATCGATTCCTTGGCGGAATCAGAAACCCCCTTCGAAACAACGGAATTGTCGAGAGGCTCGATGTTCTTCAACATATTAGCTATTACTAAGAACCCACGATCCAAATTCGACTTCTGCGTTGATACGAAGTAGTCGTCGTGGACTCCGCCACCGTTTAAGCAGCTCACAGTTGCAGCAGAAGAAGGGCGGTTACGGCGGTTAGGGAAGAAGCTAGAGAGAGAAGGCGGAAGAGATTTGGTTGAGAAGGCGGTGATGCGGGAGAAGACGACGGCTCGGGCTGTGGCTGTCGATGCCATCAGAGAGACAGCTGAGAGCTTCAAGAGCTCCATTGTTTTTTTTTTTTTCGGCCGTATTTTGGCCTTTGGGGCTGCTAAGCTTATTTTCTTATTATTATTATTTTTTTTTAATTGTTAGGCCGACGAGGAGTCGGGTGGTTGAGGAAATGACCCTTTATTTTGAGTTAATTACATAAATATAATTACCACTATATTTTTAAATTTTTTTAATTTGTCAGTATTAAAAAATATATTCCTTTCATAAATCTGCTAATTTATGTTTATGTCTTGTTTTCGTCTAATTATAAATATAAAATAAAAAATTTTAAATATATTAAAATATTAAATATGAATATATATATATATGTTTGTTAACATTTTTATCTTAATTATGTTTAAATATATTATATCTTATTAATTATATTAGCAACCAATATCATTTTGATAATGATGTATAATCTATATTCATAGTTTATAATAGCAAAAAGGCTTTGAATTTTTGGAGTTGACGAAAAAAATTAGGATTTTTAATTATATTATAAATATTTTTTTATTATTAATCAAATTTATTTGATTTATAAATAATCATTTATCAATGTACTACCTCAAAATAAAAATTTAAAAAAAAAAATAAGGGAAATGATTTTGTAATTAGCGAAAAAAAAATCTAAGGTTTTGTTTTTAACAACAAAAATTAGCGTCCTGACTATTCGTTAGTTTGATTAAATAATTTATATATTTATGTTATATTTTCATATTTATATATGTGCAATACTCGTTTTAAAATATCATATATCTATATAAATTTTAATATGTTAATAATTTATGTTATATATATTAACATATTTATATATTCATATCATATTCATATTAATTTTTTTATATCGTATTCATATTATATAATCATATCGTGTTTAAAGTTATCAAGTTTATCATTACCAAGCTTTACCAAGGAATCATTTCTTCTATGAGAGGTGTTCACGGACTAAACCATGACCTGAATTTTTTCCAACACCCTTACTCAAACCTGACCAAAGATGGGTCTAACCGGATCTTTAGACTCGTTTAACTATTAAAAATATTAAAATACATTTTTATGTTAATATTTATATTTGTATAATTAAATTTAAAATACATATAGTCATTGAATAATAATTCAGATAAGATTATAAAAAATTATATCAAGATATCCAACATAATTCAAGTTATGTACTTGTCCGACTCTTACTTGAGTCTACTTTCGGTCGAAAAAAAACAAAGAGTCCAAAATAGGGAAAAAAAAATTGATGGTCGAAGGAGAAAGTGAGTATTGAGTGAAAGATGGTAGGCCCTTTTGTTATTCCAGTAAATCAACTTTGTCTAGGACAATAAACAAGTGGGTGGGGGCGGTGCATGTGGCTGTCGTGGTTTTCCTCAGGTTCAGCAAAGAGGCTTACATTAGAACCACAGAACCCAGTGATTTTGGTAAACTGCAAATTTGCCACATAATAATCTGCAAAAAAAAAAAAAAAGTTTAAAAATCCTACTAAAATATCAATTGGATTTATGATGCTAAAGGCTTGAAAACGAATCTTGATCAAAACCCTGCTGGCCTGGAATTGGTTAAGGTTTGAAATGATAAAAGATTCTTCTTTCAGGCTAGGACAAATTCACAGCGATGTAATGTACTATACTTAACAAAGTATGCTTAATTTTTTTCTTTTTCAAGTTTTTTCAAATATTTAAAGAGTCTTTAAAAGATCAAATCTCCAAACTCATATTCGTGTGTAAATATATATATATATATATTTAAAAATTGATACTTTAAAAAATAAAGAATCGAAATAACATAGATGATTTGACAGAAACAATGACATGTAATTGTGTTGATGTTAAGAGGATTTAGCTGCTACTTTCAAACAAGGGAGGAATATTGAAAGACAAGATAAATTATCCGAATTTGAGTGAGTGTTAGATATAAATACATATTTAAGTACATTTAATTTTTTCAAGTTATATATATATATATATATATATATATATTTGAAAGATTATATCTTTATACTTGTACCTAAATATATGACAGATATAAATATCAGATACGGATAAAATAGCTCACGACTTGCTTTGCTATTCCTAGAAACCAGAAAAACTGATGATGAATGCAGCCCATATAGCTGTCTTGGTTAATAAATGTATGAGTAGCTACAGAAAACAAGCAAATCAGGGAACATTCATTGACTAAAGTTAAAGGAGGAAGGAAATCAGTGCCAAAAGTTTAGAAACTAAAAAAATAAGTTTTACACAGAAAAATACTCTTCAAATTCAAATTATTTCTTCTTTCTTCAATCAGTAAATTCAGGAACTTATTGCATGTTCAAGTTTCTAAACAATAATAGAAGAATGTAAAGGAGAAGCTTAAAGCTAACAGAAGGAATTAGGAAATGCATCAAGTGAAAGGTTATGAATCAATTATGTTATCCAGACTCTTCAAGTTTTCTAAAGTATCCGTGTCCAACATAAATTTGCACGCAGGTATGAGGTATTACCCTGCAAATATATGACCAAAAGAAATTGAGGATACCCGTATTTTACACTCATTCCAAGGCCAGATGAAATAGAAGATTGTTGGAGAGTGTTGGATCAATAAAATACAACAACAAAGTGTATATACCGGCAAAAAATGTTGCAATCCATTTTGAACATATATATTTGGTCATCTTGAGTTTGGAGAATCAGAGAGGGGGGATCAGGAACTTGAAGCTCTCCTTTTCCAGCAACTTCAGCCCACCAAGACTTCCACGTAATAAGCGAAAAAGGTCACTAAGAGTTGCAACACCATTAACAAAACCATATTATACAAATTATAAAGGCAAGGATATGGATTCTAACATGACCACAGATGATACACAAGACAGAAGAAAACATTCAAACATTCCAGTAGCAGATGCCGTTATGTGTTATACATAATTGAAAACAAAAAAACTACTGAAACAGCTGAGTAAAGCATGGATCTAAGTTGCTCCATCTCATAATTTTTTCTTAAAGTACTTTTGTCCAACACCAGTTTCCAACACATATTCGCGCACAGGTATTGGGATAATGAACTTCTAAGGACTCTGTAAATGCTTAGAAAACCTTAGAAAAAACTGAACATACCCATGTCGTACAGCACTTATACCTGAGTCTGAGTAACATTGGGGTGGATCGGTGAGATCCACAATTTTTGTGGTAGTGATATAGTGTCTCCAAGCGTAAAAAATGTGATTATCAGTTATTTTATCAGAACAGATTATTAGGCTTTTCAAGGGTTTTTTCTGGTCTAATCACCATGAACAAAAGATAGCTCCCAAACGTGGGATTACTAAAAGTGGCTACTGCAGTAGTTAATGGAAATACTTTTCTGGCTTAATCAACCATAAAATGGAGCCAGAATTCCGCAGTGCCACTTATTAATCATGCATGGTCAGTAATGAATATTTTAAGTAAGGAACCAAAGAAGCTAATATACATACCGTGATTAAGACACTGAGGTTTATAAGTAGAACCAAAGCTGTTGAAAGTCCCGATCTTCCAAACCTATATAAGAACTTTTAACAAATTGTTGCACATAACCGTGGTTGATACATACTCGTTGCCAACACCCTCAAGTTCGAGTAACAATAGGGTTGAACAAATATTCCCAACCCATCACATCACTAAACAACTCCACTTAGGTGGCTTGTTTCATGAATTGAAAGCTATCTGTTAGGAGTCAACAATGACTTTAGGGTACGTGCAACACCTTTTCTATCACTAATTATCTTCAAATCATCAGTGGTTGTCAAGAAGGTTTCCAATGTTACACAATGAACAAATTAAATACAGTGTCCAAGTATATATCAAAAGATCGCCTCCATGGTCCAGATGCTGATGTTGTGAGAGCATCTTTCCAAAATCCAACTACGCAGGAAGCTAAGACCGTCAACGAGTATAATATAGAAACTTTAATGTAGAGACTTGCTAGCACCATCGTTTCAGAATAAAGAAACCATGATAACCCAGTATACATCAATGATGCATGACCTTCACTCTAACTGAAGCTGTGGTTGCTTAAAGTCTTAAAAAATATCTCAAACAAAAGCATACTAAGATTGCAAGTATTAACTTCGACGCTTTCAACAAATAGAACTTGGCCAAAAAAAAATGATAAATGATAAAAGTTTAAATGGAGGAAATTGTTACAAGGTTAGTCAAACCG
The DNA here is from genome assembly GCA_038382065.1 of Adansonia grandidieri. Classification (NCBI taxonomy): domain Eukaryota; kingdom Viridiplantae; phylum Streptophyta; class Magnoliopsida; order Malvales; family Malvaceae; genus Adansonia; species Adansonia grandidieri. Next base: position 6,692,468 of record JBBYHK010000013.1, read on the forward strand.
TCCTATCTTTGACTCAGCATTTGCCAACAAAAAAAGAAACAAATATCAATCACAATCTAAGAATTCAAACAAAAATAATACAAAATAGTGATAACAGACTGATAACTGCAGAGAGATAAAACAGAAGAATTTGAACTTCATGGCTCAATAGTACTCACTTGTTGCCACTCACCACCAACTGCTTCTTTCCAAAATGTTATGTTGTTATTCCTATCAGCAACAGATAATAAAGTTCCAGTCAGTGACCACGAGACCCTCCAAACCACAGTCTTGAAATCCTTCAAAATCTTACCCTCCCATTGCTCCCCTTCTTTACCACAAGTCCACATAACAACTTTTCCATCCTGAGAAGCACTTGCAATGGTGGATTTTGGAAGACCCAAGTTCGGTGCCCAAGCAACATCCCTTAACCCAAGCAGTGCGCATCTGGAGGGAAGGGAAGCAGTCCATCTTCCAAGTCCCATTATACAGCTTCCATACTTTCACAGTATTGTCACACCCACTGGAAGCCAGCTTCTGAAGAGTATCCAGTAGACCCGATCCAACTAAAGCACCTGGTGCTGTTGATGGTGCCTATGAAACTGAGGTTACTCCGAGAGGATGAGCTTGGTCTATCCTGGTGGTATCCCAATCACCATCAGCACTAGCGGTGAAGACTGAGATACTCCCATCAGAGGATCCACAGGCCAAACAAAGACCAAATTCATGGGGTGCCCATGCAATAGAGTTCACAGATGACTTATGATCATAAAAACATGAGCCCGCAGCCACTCATTTGGATTATCTTCCTTCCAGATTATCACCTGGCCATCGTAAGAACAGGATGCAAGGACTGATCAAAACTTGGGATGTGCCCAAGCAGCCTCCCAAACCAGTCCTTTGTGGCCATGTAGAACAGCAAGTTGCTGTGAACCAGAGTTGGTAATACCAATGATTTTAATGGTAGTATCAGATGAAGCAGTAGCCAACCGTTTTCCATAATAATCCATGGCAACATCATGGACTGTGTCCTCATGGCCTGTCTCAATTTTCTGTGCAGGCATCTTTCAAACTCAAATCTGCAGCGCCTTATATCTTCAAATGTTGACATCCAAAACAGAAAAAAAATACATTGATAAACAATATTTAACACTTCCAGTAATTCTCAACCTATTTTTATATGCAACAGCAATCTAATATATAACATTGTGATCATTTCTACCATATCAGATATTACCAAGGCTCCATTTGATTATTCTTTTGGTTCTTGCTTTTCCTTTCAACATAAGAGCGCCGTTGGATGCAGAAACAACCAATATCTTTCAAGGGCTAAAAGTCGAAAAGTTTAACTCTCTTAAACGACAAAATTCGAAATTTGAGTTCACACAGCAACGTTGAAGATGCAACAAATGACACTGATCTTTAAAGGAATTATAATCCCCAAATAAATAAATAAATTTTCTAAAATTTTAGCAGGGGACAGTACAAAAATCTAAGAGATGCCCAACAAACAAAATAAATCCCAGAAATGAATCAATAAAACAACCCAGAATCCAAAATTCGAAACTGGGTTCATTTCCTCAAGCTGTTTCAGTTTAGAAACTATGAAATCTAAATCAAACTTGAATTTTGCATAAAGAAAACAGATCTAAAGACCATGCAACACATTTGAGGAACAATGAAAAGGATGAAAAATTAAAGAACAAAGCACGAAATCTCAAGTACCTGATACAGAGAGAAATCGCGATTGTGAAGTTCGGCAACAGCTACGCTAGAGATCAGCTCTTGAGATTGTGAAATTTTGAGCCCAAGGAAGTCAAAAAAAAAAAGGGGAAAAGAGTTGAATGGAGTTTTTCTGGGCCGTTTAGTTTGGACGCGTTGATTGTTTTTTGGACCCAAACAGTCGAACAGCTTAGCTTAACCTAGAGATGTCCATTGCCGAACAACCCATCTAGCTCTTACAGGCTAGGTCTAAGAGTGCTTTTTGGCAATTTGAATCGGTTCATATCAAATTACTTCTACAGAATAAAAAAATATACAGATTAAAAATATTAATATAAAATTATTTTAAATATTATTTTAAATAATAATAATATAAATCGATAGATCGATCTAAACTCAACCCAAACCTCATTAAAAAAAATAATTTTTGAACTACATCTCGACAATAAACACCTCTAGCTAACCATCATACAAAATTTTCTTTTCATGATAATTTTAAGTGAAATTCCCATCAAATCTATTACTTATAAAACATTTAATCAAGCTTGGAAACATGGATAAATCATGTATAGATTTGATCCAATTTTTTTTTTTTGTTGATCTGTTAATAAATTTCTTATATTAGATTTAATTGTAACACCATGTAGTTGGGAATAATTTTATTGAGATTAACATTAACTTATAAAAATATAATTAGTTTCATAAAAAAAAATTATTGCAATATATTAAATTCTTAAAATATATATTAAATAAAAATAAAATATATCTAATAGTTTGTTAACTCACTTATTAAATAAAAAAAATTCACTTCCAAGATATTAAAAATGAACTCTTAAAATAATATAAAAAAATTCAATCAAATTTAAACATATTTATATTCTTCTCCTTTTTTAAACTATAAATGAATAAAACCAATCAAAAGTGCAATACCCTCCTCCCTTTTGAACTCTTTAGAAAAACTTACAGTATGTTTGATTCACTATAATAACTATTTCATTACGAGATTATTTAACGCATTACAGTGACGCTGTTGTTTGGTTCACAAAATGATGATTTCACGAAATAACTGATTTTGGTCTTATTCCTCAAACCTTCAAAATTGTCAATTTGATTCCCCCCACTAACTAGCTATTTTGAACTTGGATGGAATACAAAAGTGCTCTAGAGGATTCGAATTCTTTTTGTCGAAGATTCAAATCTTATAGTATTCCATTCTACTAAATCAATCTATTGCCATAGTTATTCCGCTCCATTCCAAGTTTATTCTATTCTTATAAAATAACTATTTTATTATAGCTCTATTCCATTCTAATGAACCAAATGTATCGTTAATGTAAAAGACTTAAAAATATTGAATTAAATATGTTTAATAATTTCATTTTATTTTATTTTCTAGAGTTGAAACTTTAATTTAAAGATTTTTATTATATTTTGAGATGAGAGATAAGTTTTATGAGATAAAATAAACAAATATTTTTTCTATTAGCTCATAACTCAGCAAATGTAGTATGTTTGATAGGTTGTAAATAGATTAAAATAACAAAAAGAAATCACATATTTTCGTTATAAATAGTTTTTTTATCAGATTTTACGTATTTAGTTAATGATTGGTTTAATATAGTGTATTAAACCAGTTAGGTCTGCAATTTTTGATTCAATCAGTTTAATCTATCGGTTTAATCTAATTTTAACAACAATAATTCACTAAAATTTCAATTTTAAGATACACATTTAACTAAAAAATATTTTTATTTTTAATTGAATCAGTCCAACCGATCAATTCAAGGTATGCAAATAACCCATTTAGATCAATAGTATTGGTTAAATGCTATTGTTAAGTTTTAGAGGATGCTATAATACCTATGTTCTAGTAAATGTATTAATATTAACCAAAGTTACAAAGTCCAAAGTTGGAACTAAATTGACTAAGGGTATCAATGAATGAAGGGGAAAAAAATTCAAAGATTAGAATAATACCTAAAGGACAAAAAATTGAATGCCTTTAATGTTTTAACTTAATTAAAACTTTTCTTATTTGCAAAGTCAAATTAAAAAAGTTTTAAAATTTTATTAAAAACTACTATGAATAATTGGTTTGAACATTTAATTAAAAAGTTATTCTCGTTCTCAATTAGATATATTCATAGGTCACATCAAGTTATAGTCTTAAAATTTTGAATTTTTTTTATCGAAAATTTAAGTTAGATCAAGTCCAACTTAATTCGAAAGCTTGTTTTCTGTTAATTTTGCTATTAAAATATTTATATATTTTTATAATTAAATTTAAATAAAAATATTTTTTATTATTTAATCGGTCCAACCAGGCAATCCGTTTAGAATTTTCAACATTTGATCCATCCATGCAATCAAGTACTTTATCATTGAATTCAATTAATCTAAAAAAGAAAAAAAAACCAAATAAGCAAATAATGCATTTAGATCAGTAGTTATAGTTAGATGCTATTTTAGGTTCTAAATCATGCTATAACCTAATACTATCTATGTTTTATTATATTAATATCAATCAAGGTTACAAACTATAAAGTTGGAACTAAATTCATCAAAGGTTAAAGGGGTGAAGAAAAAAAATAGAAAGATTAAAATGATTCTTTAAAGGACAAAACTTAAAAAAAAAAAAGAAAAAAATTGCCTTAGTTTGCAAAGTCAAAATAAAAAAGATTTTAACAATTTTATGAGGTTTTGCCTTTTAATCACAAAATTATTTTTTTTTCAAAATATATGTTGGTCTTAGATTCATATTCAAATATTTTTTGGTAGAAACTTTCTTTTTGGATTTGAATCCATTATTCTATGGGTGAAACGAAATGAAAAGAATGCTCGGCAATCATTATCAATTAAACTTGATAACTTTAAAAATGATTACACGAATATGATATATATAAGTGATTAAAATATAACATAAATACATATCTTAAAATCTAATAATATAAATTTTATCGTACCAAAATTTATATAAATATAAAATATATTAAACATGATTATGATATATCAAGATCCATAAACATAACACATACACGAATTATTAAATCTATTCCCAATGCACAAATCAACTTCAAATATAAAATATGTAAATGTTCCATATGATTTGTCATAGGAGTTTTTGGAAATGAAATTATATATGTATACTTCACCAAATACCGATTTTGATCAACATGACAATCATCACTAGGCACTAGACAAAGGCTAGAAAGTCCAAATATATTTGGGAACAGTAAATGTCAATAACATACGCTATTTGCCAAGGAATCTCGTGGGGGTGTTTACGAGGTTTTATATATATATATATATACAATCTTGCAGTCATTCCTAATTAGATTACAAGGAACTTCTATATATATCATCCACATGGAAAATGTTCCTTTCTTTTGGTTAATCAGAATTTTCACGAAGCTTGAAAGTTTACAAGAAAGGATCATTTTCATCATCCTTCTTGGAATTATCTTAAATTTTATTGGATTGGATTATTACATATAAAATATCCAACGAAATTACAATTATTTAATAATTTCGAAAAGAATAGATACTTGATTTACACTTGTCAAATTCATAAGCACCTTACAACAATATATATATATATATATAAGTAAAAGCTGGATAAAAGTAGAGAATATTATAACCTCCTAACAATCTCTTGCATTATTTCTCCTGCCTACTCAAGTGCTTGCAAACTTAAGTATTTGAGCAAGCTCCTAAAGACAAAATTTGGTGTCCTTTGACAATTTGTTTGTTCTTATAGACTTTTCTTAACCATCACCCGACTGTTTTATTGCTTCAATTCAACCTCATTTTTGAAGACCATTGATCAATCCTAAACAGATATGCTTCACAAATCAGTCAAATTATCATAGTTTATAGTAATGTGCATGGTATTGTCTACTTTAGCTAATTAAGCTATATGATTTGTCCACAAAAGACGTCTAACAAGTTGAAGATGATATGAACACTTATATACTGAGTTCAACTTTATTAAAAGTTGGTGTGGGATTTATGGTCCCACTTTAGGACCATGACATCCTCCACAACTCCAACAAAGGCCCGTTGTCTTCGATGGCATATCGCTAGTACAGTTAAAGTCAATTCTGATATTAAAAATTAAAGTTCACACCCACTTATGAAGTATTGTCTAGTTTAACCTATTGAGTGTCATGATTTTATCCACAAAATGCATCTTATGAGTTCAAGATGATGCAAACACTTATACCCAATACAACTTTAATACAATTACGAAATGAAATGCGTGACTCTTGTTTAAGATCGTGACACAAACCCTTTTTTATCTCTTATTTGCAACAGCTAGTTTTCTAAAAGATTGATCTTAAGTAACTATCTTTGGATTCTCCGTGCATCCATAACTTCAAGTCGCATTAATAATACATAACTATTGCATGGTATTGAATCGACAAATTAAGCTTGAGAGGCAGTTTCGGTTTCTAACATCAAACACAAAATTTTTATGTAGTTAAGACATCATACTTTAATATCAATATTCAAATACACACCAAACATATATTTCTAACACGCATTCTTAAAAAAAAAATGAATAACACAAAAAAAAAAAAAAGCAATCAGCTTTAAACTTTTGTTTGCATCATATAAAGATTAGATAGATTTAATTATTTTTGTTCTGCCATGGTTGAGCAGGAGTACTCTTTGCTTTTTTTTTTATGTCATTGCTTATATGCTTAAAATTCAATGCCATTGGTTTCAAGAGTTTGATTGCATCCAAAGATATCCGATAAGGTGCTGAGAAAGTGTTGTCTAATTGACAGCTACATCACACTTCTGAAATGAAAAACTAAATATGTCTCTGACCATATGTTTTTTTCTTTTAATCGTGTAAATATAAATATAACATAAATTAATAAATGTATTAAAATTTTAAATAAAAATATGATATATATGTTTTAAATTTATCGTCTTCATAATATTTTAATTTATATCATTTTATTTTATTATTTTTATATTTATTAAATATATCGTATTTATATTTACAAATCATATTCAAAATCATTAAACTTACAGAAAACCCAATCAGGTCTAGACCAGAAAGAGCCAGCAGAATTGGAAAACTGTAGCAACAAAATATTGGCAAAAAATCAAAGAATGTAACATGTGGCAGAAAGTGGGGGAAATTAATGGAGTTTTAGCTATATCTTTTATTGAACCTTTGCCTTTTCCTTTTTTCCTTTGTCCAAGTTGTGGTGCTAACCTAAAAGCAAAGTGATATCCATCTCATTAAACCACTAAAGTATCTTCCAAAAATGAAGTGTTCATAATTTCAGGTTACTTTGGTCTCTAAAAAACTTGCCAAAAAATCAGATATATCGTTATTTTTTTATCTAGTCCAGAAATTTTAAAAAAAATTATAAAATCCGAACTAATTAAATTAAATTTTTTAAAATTAATTGTATAAATTAATTACGATTAAATTCAAAATTTTAAAATTTTTAAATTAGATATATTAGTTATCTTTTAGAAATAAAAGCACGATAAAATATGCTGAAATTTAAATTATTAACATAAATCTTTTAAAAACATTAAATGAATCAATTAATCTAAATCCGAAATTCGTAAATAGTTGATGTTCGAAAATAGGGTGATTTGGCATCTGTTTCAGGTGGAGAATGTTGTCAGCTAAGCACCCAATGCTTTTTTTATGTCTTCATAATGAGTAGTGCGTGCATCTGTGCATGTTGGATGTTGTTTTCGTGTGGGGATCGTTCGTCCGCATGTGCCATGCTTGGGCTTTAACTTGTAAGGCAATGAGTTTTGACAAATACTGGATTTTAGAAAAAAAAATTAAAATAGAAATCATTAATCTTTTTACGTACGATTTGTCACCAATATGCCATTAATATAGGATGATACAGCATATCATAGGTTTGACTGTATAACTTTTATGTTTTTTTTTAAAGTATTTTGGTGTGTCTTCTATTATTAGCTGGACGTGGATGTTGACTAGTATTTTTTATTATTATTATTTGTACAATTTTTATAATTAAAAGTTATTTTATCGTAACTGTAACGTTATGATTAAAAATTTTAAATTTTATTATTAAAAATAATTTTTGAATAAATATTAATATTTTTGTGATTTGAAATTAATTTTTAAGTAAAATAATTGTATTATTATTTTATTTTTAAATTTTTATTATTTTTTAAATATATTTTATTTTTATAGCATTTTTTAACAATATTACTAAATAATTAAAATCTATCACTTTTCAAACACAATTTTTTAACCTAACTTTTTTATTTTTCAATTCAAACTTCTTTCAACAAACATAAAATTAGCTATAAATGAATTGACCCACTAAAAATATTATCTTTATATATAGATACAGTGATTTTTTTATAAAAAAAAAAATTACCAAATTAATCCACTAAAAAGCCAAAAAACCTAAAAAGAAGGGTCACTGTTGATGACAAAAAATAAAACATATTTTTTTTTGGGGAAAATTATATATGTATTAATATGAACATAACCATATTTAATAAGAATACTTTATTAATAAGTGATACATTCAAATGTAATTGATTTCTACTTAACTAGATTATGACACACGTGGATGAAAAAAAAATAAATATAAATATAAAAGTAAAGATAACTGTTTTAAAGTGAACAAAAGAAAAGTTAAAAAAAATTGCTTTAAATTGATGAATATAAAAAAATAATTCGTAATACAAAACTCAATAAGGTGTTTTATATTAGTAAAGATTATCTGATTATACATATTAGATACATTCTTAAAAGTTACGGATTCGAGAGAGTTTAAGTGCGTAATATCTCTTTATATTAGTTAATATTAGGATTATGGGTAAAGATAAATTAAAAGGTAAAAATATTTATGTCATTTTGATATATATATATATATATATAATTTTTTCATATAAAATTCTGTTTTTTTTATTATTACATGGTAAGTTTTATTCATTAAAAATATTAGTATTTATTATTTTATCAAAACGGAAGGGAAAAAAATAACTAAACAATCTAAAACCTAAGTCCGTATATATTAAAAGTGATATAACTTTTGAATTTAAATATCAAAATATTTTTAACAATATAATGAAATAAAAATGTAATATTTATGTATGAGCATTGCTATTTAGTATCCATATTCTAAAGTTATTACGTAGTACAATTATTAATGTATTAAAAATCATCAAATTAATTATTAATTAATATTATTTAATATAATAATATTATTATAAGTAATAACTTAACAAATTTTAGAGAGTGTTTAAAATAAGGCCAAGTCGGATCATGACATTGAACTTTTTACCCAAATTTGATCTCGGTTAGCTCATATATCCATCTTTACAGTTTAAAAAATATTATATATATTTGTAATTAAATTTAAATAAAATATTTTTTTATTAATTGAATAATGATTTAAACTTGACAAACATGAATCATAAAATATTATTTTTAAATCCAACTTAATTCAAATCGAATTTGTTAAATCGGACAGCTAATCCGGATCTTGTCTAAACAATATATATGACAAGAAAGAAACCAGCTTCGATTTATTTTAATTTTCATTTCTGGGATATAAATCAAACAAATTTTGGATGAAAAAAAACTGGAATATTATTTTAACAGTTGCCACAATCATCTACCTCTTTTTTTTTTATTATTTTTCTTTTATAGATTTGTTTGGTCTATCTGTAGTTTGTAATTTCAGAGTTCCTTTTAGCTTTGGGAACTTCACTTACACTCAGTTATGGAATACCGTGTGTCAAAGATGCAGACGTGTATTCAACATTCAATTGAACTTCTAAAAGAAGAGTTCTCTATATGTCGACATAATTGTCTTTCCTGCTGACATTAAATTGAAAGTGGGTCTTTTCAAAGCATCAAAATACGATGTAAAAAAAAATAATGAAAATACAAATAATATGTATGCACACACACACACACACACAAATTGTTTATTGATACAAGCAAGGCTATTTGAGGAGATTGCTTTTAGCGGCTATATATCCACCGTGATTAATTGCTCAACAAAAATCAATGTCAACTGCTAGCTTTCAGCAAGGAAAATCGGAGCATATATATGCAACTAAGGTCTGCAATTTTATGGAGAAGATATAGTGATCCTGTTTAAACAGACTGAACTTATTTAGAGTGGGGTGAGAAACAGCACTCTGGTAAAAACAGCAGCCGATTGAGTTTGATTTGATTCAGTTCTTTTGATCCTTATAATCTTAGAGCCATTTCCATGACTGGAAGAGGAAGAACTCAAGGTCTTAGCAGGTCATGTATTCTTCTTATCGGTAAGTTACACTGTCCTTCCATTTTTGTCTTTTAATCTGTCAACTCAAGCTAGCTGGCTAGCCTAGCATGCATTTCTGCGTGAAACTTCCATTATGTTGCTCCGAGCTTTTGACTCTTAAGTATCTATGTTTAGCATATTTTCAAACACAGATAAGGGATTATGATCATCCAAAGACTTTTAAAGTATATAAAATTAAAAAAAAAAATTAAATATATTCATATTGGACACACACTAATATTCAATACTTATACCAAAATTCAAGCCGCGTAGTTTCCATTATCAATGACAAACTGAAAATTTATCTTTTGTTTTTGATAATTATTTTGATAGTGATTGCTGGCATTGAGAGGTTTGCTTTCAAAGGGGTGGCATCAAATTTGGTAACATATCTGACAGATGTTGTGAAGATGAGCAATTCATCAGCAGCCAAGACAGTTAACAGTTGGTGTGGGTTCACTTCAATGTTGCCATTGCTGGTCGCACCTTTGGCTGACTCATTTTGGGATAGGTATTCAACCATTTTGACCTCATCTTTCATCTATGTTTTGGTGAGTCATCAACTCCTTTCTTTTGTTCCTCATTTCAGATTTTTTTGCATGTCATGGAAATTGCATTTCAATTAATATTATTATGATCAATCATGATAAATATCAATCCTAAATATAAATTATAAAATTAACTTAAATCATTAAATGAGGACTATTTAAATCTCTGCTTGGAATAGTTTATTTTCAGAGGCTTATTTGATTATTATCATGAGAGGCAAAGGGGATTAAACCACTTTAGCACTAAAGATGTTGGACCCTGAGTCATTACCACTTTTCATTTGTTTTTAATTGTGAAAGCCATCCCATTTTTGTTTAAACTTAAAGCAGTGATTTAATTTTGTAGTTTTGATTTTTTTTTTTTCATGGTTGATAAATAGTACAAATAATATCCATTACATTTGTATTATAACCATTATTGTTATTTAAATCGTAAGTTATAAGCCTAGATTTGTTAAGGGTTGGACACTTCATCTAGTACAATGACACAACTCATATTAGATCAAGTTTGGAAATGATTTTTTTAAGTCAGTTTGACTTAAATTACTATTCATCTAATAAAATATATTTTTATTTAAATTTAATTATAGAATATATAAATATTAATAGTTTTTAATATTTTAATATTTAAAAAATTTTAAATAATAAAATAACTTTATGAATCAAAGCCATTAACATTTCTACATTTTAAGCTTTAATATAACAATTTGTTGATGGAAATTCATAAATCAAAAGCCAAGAAATTAAGTTAGGGGCATGGCCAACGTGTCAATTCATGTTTAATTGTAATTTGATGATCAAATCATACTTTCTTTTAGAATTAAAAATGGGTTTTTCTTTTTTTTTTTTTTTAAAATTTTGATTGGGCTCCGCTGTGTCATAGATAGGACCAACTCTATCATTTTATTTCATGCCACTCTCAAGATTCATGGCCTCACCTCTCCTCTTGCCAAGTAGTAACCTTTTTCCACTAAAGTAGTTGGTAAATTTTTCCCCCTATTGCCTTTTAGCAACCTTTTTCCACTAAAGTAGTTGGTAATTTTTCCCCCTATCACCTTTTAATCTTTTAAAAAAGGCATTATTTAAAACCCTTTTGGAAAGAGACTGAATTTGTTTGGACTAATCAGAAATGAACACCTTTATTTTTTTGGGCTAAGAAACAAATTTAAAAAAAAAAAGCAATTGAAAATTTATTTGACTCGTACATCGATTTACATTAAATTTGATTTAATTTTAATTTGGATAATAATTAAATATATTTGATTTGATTTGATTTTTGATTCATAAGTTAGAAAATTCTAATTATTCTAATCGAACTAAATTCTATTTTTTATTTATTTTTAATTAGTTTTAAAATTTTAGTATATAAAAATAAATATGTTATTCCTAAATTAATGAGAAAAAACTTAAAATACTATAGAAAAGATATTTTAAAATTTAAAAAACCGATGAATCAAATCGACCCGAACCAGTTTTCACCATTTTGGGTTGGTTCGGTTTTTAAAAAAACAAAATATTGTACATTAACTCTAATTTTTTTCAAAAACTGATCCGAACCACAATATTTTCATCCCTAGTTTTTTCATTATATGATCCAGTGAGATGGGTTTAGATAAAATTGAAAATAACAATGGTAATAAAATTAGTTACTGTAGCCGGTGAAATTATAAAAAAAAAAAAAAGTCATTGCTTCTGTTGCTTATAAGTTTGTTTCTCTGATTTTATTTATTTATTTATTTATGTAATTTAAGGGCCTCGGAGCAGTGGCATCAACAGCATTGCTATGGACATGGTCACCCCCAACCAACAAAAGCTCCCCAGCCTTCCTGTTTTGGTCACTGTGTTTGATTTCATTAGGCCAAGGTGCATACAACCCATCGTTGCAAGCCTTTGGGGCTGACCAACTGGACCATGATGAGGACCTCCCTTCCTGCAGCAAAGATGACAAAAGCTCCAACAAAAAGAGCTTCTTCTTTCAAATGTGGTATTTTGGTGTTTGTAATGGCAGCCTCCTAGGTGTCATACTTATGTCTTACATCCAAGACACCTTTGGTTGGGTACTAGGTTTTGCCATCCCCATGTTCGCAATGGTTACATCAGTTGCATTTTTCACATGTGGTAGCAGGATTTATGCATATAAACCAGATAAGAACATTAATACTAAGCCATTTCTGAACATACTTCAAGTAATCAAAGTGACAGCTTCAAAGTTTGTCAATAGCAGAATCAGCTTACCAGATGACACTTCTGATATATTGGAGCTAGAGTAAGTTTGGGTTTTGAGGATGCTTAAAATTTTGTAATTTGCATTAGTTCTGATATCATTCTTCCTTGTTTTATAGGCTTCAAGAGCAACCTCTTTGTGATCAAAAGTTTGGCAGAAATGGTGGCTTGGATGGGAATCCCAGGAATGATGGTTACCTGCTTGAAAATGCAAGAATAGTACTTAGGCTTTTGCCAATATGGACAATGCTACTAATGTTTGCAGTAATTTTCCAACAACCTGCGACATTTTTCACTAAACAAGGCATGACAATGAAGAGGAACGTCGGTCAGAAATTCAAGATCCCACCGGCAACCCTACAAAGTGCTATCACATTGTCTATAATCCTCTTGATGCCTTTATATGACAAAGTTTTGATCCCAATCACACAGATGGTTACTCGAAATCAAAAAGGTATTACCGTAATGCAGAGGATGGGAGTTGGCATGGGTCTGTCTGTCATTGCCATGATCATAGCTGCAACTGTCGAAACAAAGAGGCTCGAGATCAGCAGGCGAATAAGCATCTCAGAATCGGAAACAGTGCAGCCTAGCATCTTCTGGTTGCTTCCTCAATATGTTCTTCTAGGAATTTCAGACATTTTCACAGTTGTTGGGATGCAAGAGTTCTTCTACAATGAAGTACCCGTTAGGATGCGGACAATGGGGTTTGCACTATACACGAGCGTTTTCGGGGTTGGAAGTTTCCTGAGTGCCTTGATTATTTCAGTCATTGAAGCCTTCACAAGTTCAGAAGGAAGACAAAGCTGGTTCTCTGATGACATGAAGGAAGATGGACTTGACAAATACTACTGGCTTTTAGCCATGGCAAGTGCATTGAGTTTACTGTTGTATGCAATTTTCTGCAAGTTCTATACAACTAGGAGTGAATTGGAAAACGGAAACTGTAAGTAAACTCTTCCTATTTTAATCTGTTTGATACAGTTTTGTTGCAATGATTTCTGTTTATGTAAATATTAATGTAACTTAATTAGGTTTTGTTTTGCCTCATATGATGGGGATGTTCCACAATTATGACAGTGCAATTTTTAGAGATGAAAAAAAAAAAATGAAAGGTGGAAAAAGATAAAAGGGGAGATGACAGGCCTGAAGTTAAAGAGGCCTTCATAAGCCCAGGAGGCATTTATAAGCTACACCCAAAATTGGGTGTGCGACAGATATGGGAATGCGTCCGACATACTCAACTTTTTCTAAATTCTTTCATATATTAAAGGATCATACTCTATACTCGTATACAAAAATGTGTTTAACATGGTTACTTTAGAGAAAATGAAGAGTCCGAGTAACATAATTTATAAGGTCTTTTAACCTTTCTAGCCTTATGTCTCGTCTTTATTGTTGGATGCAGCTTGGAGATTGAGAGTAAGCATTCAAAGCCAGGCAGATTCAAGATGTCTTGAAAATAATCTTAAACTTAATGAAGGCTCATAACAAATGACTCATATAGAGAACTGTTCTTATCTGCATCCCAAGTATATGACTGCCTATCAAGTTACTTTAGGGAAAATGAAGAATCTGCGTAACATGGTTTATAAGGTCTCATGTCTTGTCCTTATTGTTGGATGCAGGTTGGCAATTGAGTTTAAGCATTCAAAGCCAAGCAGATTCAAGAGGTCTTAAAACCGATTTTCCACTTAATGAAGGCTCAGAACAAAATGACTCATATAGTGAACTGTTCTTATCTGCATCCTA
>JBBYHK010000013.1:6717580-6729678 GCA_038382065.1 Adansonia grandidieri
AATCGTATTTGATATAAAACTATGTTAACTAAGCTAAACGCCGATTCGATGCACTAGACGCTTTGCTTTCTCGATATAATCTTTCTTCTTGTTTGATATTTGCCCATTAGCAAGAGATTGTACAATGTACAACTGGGGGTGAATGGAAATGGAGATTTTAAAATGAAAATGTTGCCCAGTTAATCAAATCTAACTTGACAATGATCTTTGAAGTTAGAACTGGAAAAAATAACAAAAATCAAGAACTACTCACTGGGCAATGGGCAGCACTTCCATGAAACCAACAAATAACTATTCAAGCTACCCCCCCCCCAACAAAAAAAGACAAAGCAAGAAGAAAACAAGAATCAGATTGTTTCCAATGATCCAGCTGAGCATCAGGTAAGTAGAAATTTATCAGCTAAACTTTGATCCAAACTTGGACCACCATTAAAGATCCTTGCTAACTAAACAAGACAAATAAGAAAAAAAAAAAACAGCAAATATTGTTTAGAAAAGATCACCTCAATCTTCTCTTCCTTCTCTTTGGAGTGAACCTACAAAATCAAAAAACATAATCTTTTGAGTTTAGATTTAACATTAACAACCAAAAAACACCTTGCTCTTAAGTGAAAAGATTGCAGGGAGGTAGTTTAGCCATACTCCTGTTGAAACTAGCAGAAGTGTGGCCAACAGAAACAGCAGATCTTTGAAAGCCATGGTGAGAAACGATTAGAGAAAAAGGGAGAAGACTCAGGAGAGCTGTGGTAATCTCACACTACACTGACTGAATCATTCAAAAACTGAGAGTGGTTTAAATAGAGCTTTAAGTCGGTGAAGAAAGATGTTTTTATTTGCTTGGTTCAATAAATGCTGCATGCCAGCTTCACCACAATCACCGATGGCATTTGTTATGGCCAATATTTATAAACCGAACCCAAGTTTAAATTAATTAATTCAATTAATTTAATTGATTAAATTTGATTAAATATTTTAATTATATAATTTAATTTTTAATATAAATTTAATAAATTAAAAATTAAAATATCATTTTATAAAAAAAATTTTAAAAAAAGGTTTAAATTTGTTTTTTTAGTTTTTTTTTAGCGGTCTCTACACTTTATATTTTATAGCATATACTGGACTGATCAGTTTCACGTTCAAAAGATTCGATCGATTTATTTAATTTAATTTTTTAATAATATTTAAGGTTTATCATTCAAAAATTTTTTAATCATTGTAATTTTAAATACTTTAAGATTATATAATATAAATACAATAAAAATTAATTAAAATATTATATAAAATATAATATAATATAAAAATATAAAAATATGATATAAATATAACGAATATCATATTTTTATAATACTAATTATAATAAAAATTAATATAACCAAAAATATAAATACATAGGCAATCAAATATACTTAAAAAGGTTAAACCGGTTAAACCCCACTTCCCCGACTGTGCCTGGTAAGAAGGGTGGGGGGGGGGGGGTGGTTATTGACCAGCACATGAGGTCTGTCCTTCTGAGACTTGGGTCATAAGCTAATCGTCATGACCCAAAAATAAAGAACGGAAGGAAAGAAGTCTAACCATCATGGCTTGGAATTGGATGCTGCAAAATATATATAAAAAGGGAAAACTAGACAGTACCTTTGACTTCAAAATAGCATCTAGGATATGCCTAATTTTTTTTAATAATAAATTTAATTTAATTTGAATAATTATTTAATTAATTAAAATTTTATTTATATTTAATTATAAATATATGGAAATGTTAGTATAATTTTTTTTAAAAAATTTATTTTAAATATTTAAGTTCAAATAGGTAAATAAAATTTTTATTGAATCTAATTCAATTCATAAGTATTTTTTATTAGTTTTATTTAAAAGTTGATAAGCCTCACCTAATACTATTTAGTTGATCTAACTAAGCTTCGAACAATTTAATAGTCTTAGCTCGTATGAGTTAAATTTAAATATAATATTTAATAATTTTAAATAAATCTAATAAAATATTTTTAAAAAAATTTAATTAAATTTAAATAAAAAATTTAAAAAAAATTTAAACGACAGTTTCAACTCATATATTTATTGTAACAACATGTTTATTTGATTGAACTTCGTAAATCCCACAAGACAATATAAGAGATTGTACTTTTCTATCTAATGTTGGACTAAGTACATTTTATGTGCTTAAAAGGAAAAGCTTTAAAAGAGGTGACTTACGGTAATAATTGTGCCAAATATTAATTGATCATGGACATTTTTTTTTTTTTTTTGGCATTGGATTACAGCACGTGTACTGTTTTGCATTACACTCCTTTTAATTTAAAGATAAAAAATTTATTGATTTTTTTTTCAAAGTTTTCAATCCAGTTCAAAAGCTTGAAAAAAGCCTGTCAAATTCCAGCTGGACTTTTGAATTTACCCTGGAAGGGGCCAATTTAAAATTTTACGAAATGGTGAAGGGCAAGTGGGAATTTACTTATTTTCTTTTACATGTGACATCACGTGTCATGGAAATAATGGTCAGACTTATTAGTTTGATTAGATTCATCAGATTGGACAGTCTGAGTTAAGAACTGAAATTTCATCCCATCCCTCTCCAAAAAATAGGGAAAAAAAACTGTTAATTTTCTTAGCATCACTCTTTTTATCCAAATTCTTATGGTTTTAGATTTTTTTTTATTACATAAATAATTTAAATTAAAAAAAATTATTGTATGTGTTAAAATAGTGTTATCAAATTCATTTAGATTTTAGGATTTTATATATTTAAATTTAATACTTAATTATTAACAATTGTTTAATATTAAATTTTTAAATGGCACTCTCAAAGGATTGATTAAAATAATTTTATCTTATGATTATTAAATTTTAAATAATTTTATAATTAAATTAAGTCTTTTCACTTATTATCCGTTTTAAATTTACACTTAACAACATGTTTTCTTTGGATGGAGATGGCATCCAATGCTTCCCCCCGCCCCCCACAAAGAGAGGCAACAAAAATCTATCCACTCTTCATGGTTTATTTAGTGCCTTCTTTTAATGAGAAGTTGCATGCGGATCCTAAGTGGAATGTCCAAGTCAAAAAATGTAACAACAAAGTTGTGAATGATTGGCTTTACATAATTTAATTGTACTTGAAAAGCAGTGTAGTGTTTACGTATATTTCTTTTTCCGTGGAGCTCAAAACACCTATGCAAATTTGCTGTGAGGCCTAATCTTACTTGCACAGTTAATGGCATCAAGGTAATCGGGCATCAGGTTGGATAGATTTTTGCTTGCCTCACTCATGATTCGAGCATTAAATATTTTTATTCGATACTCATTTTAAATTTAAATTTTACTTTAAGTTTTATTATTTAAATTAATTTTTAATCATTTTTTAAGTTTTATTTTTAAAAATTTATTAATTAAATTAAACGTATATGATAAAATTTAGTAAAAATTAAAAAATTTTAAATAAATTACATTAAAAATTAGTTATAAAATTGAAAAAAAAAAGCTTTTTAGTAAATATGTTGAATAAAAGCCGGATGCAATTTACGTAAAATTATCCTAATCTAATCTTAAAAATTTTAATAAAAAATCGACTCATTCCACGAATTTTTTTTTTTTCCAAAAAAAACTGCCACCGACCCCAGATTCAGCCATAAAAATTGAATCCCAAACTCTAGATTGGTTACTTTAATGCTTGAAGACGAGAACTTTTAATTCTTGTTAATTTAATTAATTTAATTATTCATGCAGGCAGATTCAACGTTTACAATCTCTTGCATTACTTTTCAACTTTTAAAAGAAGAGTTTTAACCCTCATATTGTTTTTTCTAGGGAAATCCAATGATTCGAAGGCCATCTTTACCGTAAAGTTGTAGCCATCGTTGGAATCGGATAAGAAATAATCGTACATGTTTCTCTCCAATGCAATGTATCCGACACAGGACTCTGCAGGCATGACTTCTCTCTCTCTCTCTCTCTCTCTCTCTCTCTCTCTCTGCAATAATGAAAAATATATTATTTCAATTCTCAAAGCAGTGGAAAATGGGAGTTTAATTTAGACCATGCTTTTGACCCCACTTATGAGATAAAGCAATGAGACAAATGAGTAAGGGAAAAATCATTGCACATATTCATTGGTCAGATTTGATGGTAGGAATCTCTACCAGCTTTTCCAGGTTATTCTCAATCTAATCAGCTAAATTTTACCAGCATTTGATCTATCAGCTGCCTTTTTTTGTCCCCCGTAAAACAGTTGCAGAGCTTGATATTTTAAGATGTTTTTTCCCCTTTAAAGCTAAAGTTCTGATTGGAATCTCAAGAAAAAGGAAGATAAACTTGAAAGGAACGATACGCAGAAGTATATGAACCTCAGGAAACAAAAGAGAAGTGCTGCTCCTGCACATGTCCACGGTCAGTTCCCGTGGAGTTACGACGCTTGTTTAAGTTGATAATGTTATGAAAATTCATTTTTATTATTTATAATAATATTAAATTATTAAAATATTATTTATATATTTTATTATTAAAAATAAAATAAAATTCATTTAAATTAATTAAAATTTTATTTGAAACTTAATCTGTTCGATTTAAGTCTATAAAACCAAATAAACACCTTAATCCTTGGATGAATTGCTTCACAACAAAAGCCTTTTGAGTTTTGGAAGCTTTGACATGGGATTTCTTGATAGCAACGCAAGGTTTGCACATGCGAGTTTATGTGGTAGAAAGTATATAATTGTAACATCGAAATTTATTGATTTATATATTTATATTATATTTATTTTTAAATAAATATTAATTAATTTTTATAAATATTGGTTAACAAACAAAAACAAAAAAAAATTCTGATAATTATTACAATTTTTTAATTTCATAAAATTAAATAATTTAATTTTAAAAATTTTGCTAGAAAATTAAATAAATAAATATTAAAGTTATTTTTTTCAGAAGGCTCAAGTCCAGGGGCTCATCATTCCTGGGACAAGTAGCTGCCAGCTACAACCTTGCTGTGCTGCTTTTCCTGCTGGTTGTTTCTTTGTCCACATCTCCACTTGCTCCCAACTTAAAAATTCAATTATTTTCCATCTCACCTCTTCATTTTATTCATTATCAGTATATTTTTTTAATAAAAATTTTAATGATCTACTTTAGTTTTGATAATCTCTGCTCCAAGTTGCTTTAGTTTTTATAATATCTGCTTGAAGTTGCTTTATTTTATTTATTTTTTAACAAATATATTAAAACTCTCTTTATGATTCTGTAATTCAATCAGACAATTAACAATTTGCAAAGTCAAATGTACTTGTTTTCTAGGTTGTTGTGTCGGGAGATGTTAAATCTAGTTTCTAATACATACCGGTGGGTCCTGATGGGTGCTAAACATTCACTTGATCAAAATACAAAAATCTTCCGATATAAAAATAATTAAAAATATAATATAATATAAAATAAAATAAAAACATATAAATATATTAAAATTTAAATTTAAATCTAATTATAATTTATAAAAATACAAAAACTCAAGCGAATAAAAGGTCATAGGCATGACGGACAGAGGCCTTATATGGGGTATGATCGAGGGGCCCTTAAACGATTTTTGTACATGGCATATACATGATTAGTGTCTCCGCTGTCCTTTAAAAGTAATGAAAATGTTAACCGACCAGATCTTAGAGTTCATACTTTGTTGTGAACAGGATAATAATGAGCTGTTTCTTAAACCTTTTCTGACCGGGCATGGCAAGATGAACAAATTCTCTTAATTAATTTGGTTTCTTGAGCATAACGTAGGAAAGTGGCAGAGTCAAAAGGTAGACTTGAACTACTTGCTCGAGGTTCATATCATCGGTTTAAATTGAAAGATTTATTTAACATTTTGAAAATTTTAAACAAAAATATTAAATTTAAAAAAAAAATTAACCAAAAAATAAAACTTATATTTTTAAACGAGCAGAGCTTCATACATGATAATTTTCTGTTCAAATTCAACCCATCTTACTATGACTAATATAAATTTTTAAAAGAATTTATTTTTTTTTAAGAAAAAGTGATCCTTTCTACTTAAAAATGCTAATCATTGTACGGACATGATTTTTTTTTACCTATATTTTAAATTAGGTATGGGTAGGTCTAACCGTCGTTAGCATAAAACCTAGATATAATTTGATCCATGAACTGATTTGAATAAATGTTGAGCATAAATATGATCTTTTCCTGCTAACTAACATTCTTGAAAGATTAGAAGGAAAAAAAAAATGAAAAATTTGCATGCTTTAAGTCCCCAGCTCCTTTTTTTAATTTTTGGGTATCTTCTTCATCACAACAACTCAATTTCAATGTCTGTAACTTGAATCCTGCACCCTGCATGAGCTCAACCAAATTTGAAGCCACTGGTGTAGCTGGAAGTGTTGTCTGTTTTGTTAACTGATAATAATGAGAATAAAAGGGTCATTTCCTACGTTGACAGTACTGAAATCCCTTGCTAAATCTACGTTAACCCGACTCTTTACTCTCTTCCTACATGTGTTCTACAGATATTTGAAATGTGGGTATAGATGTATGATATGAAAAAACTAAAAGAAAAAAAAAATGGATATATCATATTGGATACATACCCGTTTCTGACAATCTTGAGTTGGAGTGACACAGTGCTGAAGTACATACAAATTGAAATAAGCAGAATGCAGAGAACTAAGTGGACTAACCATGGGCAGGTAAAAGAATACGTATGAATACCCTGGAGGCTAAATTGTACGCTATTTTTGAGTGTTGGATACCGGCACATGTTTGACACGAGTATATTCATTTTTTTAAGGTTTTGCATGTATTTGGAAAATACTGGGAAGGTCATATCCCCATACCAATATATGAAAATGTGTCGAATATGAATACTTAAATACGAGTTATATCAAGCAACAACAAATAAACTTCACCTATATCGTAGAGGACTTGAACCTTCAAGTTGGAAATGCCTTCAGCTTCCTACAAGGAACAGATAAATCATCAGATTTATTAATGTCACGGATTAGATCATTATTTATACTAAAACAACATTCAAGAGCCTGCCAACGACATCAAGAATATGAAAGGAAACATAGTTGTACAATTAAACAGATGTAATTAGGCTTTTCTTGTTTCGTTTCTTCAGAAATGATCATCTGCAACAGGTAAAACCTACAGTTTAATGCATTGTTTCTTCGACGCTTCATTTTTCTTGGAGAAACCATGCCTGACATCCATCTCTAATACATATTCAGACATGGATATGCAGATATGACCCTTCAAATACATTGAAAAACTTTAAAAAAATTAATCATATCCGTGTTGGACACAGACTTGAATCCAAGTAACATAGTTAATGTTGCTATATTTTGCTTATACCTAGACCAAATTGACATTTGAATTCAGAGCTAATAGAAAGATATCCTATAGGCTCAAAGCTATACTTTCGGCATGCCTAATCATTTTAGTCTCAAAATCACATAAGAACCCAAATCTGACATTCATTTCCAACACATTTTTGGAAATGAGTATAAGTATATGAACCCTCCAAATATATGAAGTACCCGTATCAGTCACATAAGTCCAAGTAATAAGGGGACCGTTGAAAACATGCCTCAACATCCACGATACAGGAATAATATAGTCAAAAAGGTAAAAAGGTTTCCAACTCAAACGCCTTGGTAACTTTTGGAATTTCAGTTTCATTCAAGGTTCCATCTACCTTCAAGCAATCGCAGATTGATTATGAGTAAAAAAATGAATGAATAGGTCAATCAAAAACATACAGAAATTCAAGCCAAATAAGTCAAAAAGGAACCAATTCTTGCTCAATTTCAAAAATTCCAAAATCTATGCAATAAGTAGCAGAAAGATTCATGATTCATTAAGTAACTTACAAAAATCATACTTTTTCCAGAATTCAGTAAGTAGTATGAACTTATCCATAAGAAACATTTAAGAACTAATGAATAAAGAAAATCAAGTTATTGTCAATTTTGAAATCCAGTCAATCTCTGAAACAACAATTCGGGAAATGCAACAACAATTCATCCTTACACAATCGACTTCTTACAAAGAAAACCATTTTAGCTAATATCAAACATAAAAATAAAAAAAAAGGAAAATTCATAAAATTGAGTAGCAAATTTAGAAGTTAAATCCCAAACTTATATCACTCAATCAACAAAACTTTATACATCAAAAGAGGGTCCTTGAAAGTTACTAAATATGAAAGAAGGCAGCTCTAAATTACCAAGGTTCAGTTTTATTTTTTCCCAGAACAAAACAGCATAAAACTAGCTGAAACAGTTTGGAAAACCATACCTGGAATTACATTCTTAAAGCGTCTGAAGGAAAGACGGACAGAAACAGACTCATCTTGTGACTTGAGTTTCCAAATCCCATGATGATTTTTCCCCCCTTCCTGCAGGATGAAGTTTGAGTTGTTGAAAGAAAAGGTGCTGATTGTGGGCTGAAAATGGATAGAGTTTGGATTAAAAGAGAGGCTTTTGGGATTGTCGAAATGGGTCTTGGACAGAACAAAATTTACCAGAGGGGTTGAGAATGCCCAAGGGATGCCATTTTTTCTTTTTTTATAGTGGAAAATGTCTTCTCTGATTGATTTGGGCTTTTTTGCGGTAAGAACTGAGACTGAGAAGTAGAACAGTTTGAAGTTTATCGCATTGTCTGAATGCCGAAAAGTTAATGACAGTGTTTATTTGGGCTTTTTCAGTCTCTCTATCCATTGCCATTGGCAGACGAAGGCTTTAGTTTTTACTGCATGTTTAACTTGTGGTGTAAAATGGACAAGGATTACAGCTAATTCAATAATATTAGATATAATATAATTACATAATATAAATATAATATAAAAAATAATTAAAAAATATAAATATATAAATTTTATATAATATAAATTATTAATTTATTAAAATTTACATAATCAAAAAATATTTCAAACAAAATTATAATGTAAAAAAATAGAATAATTTTAATTTACTTTTAATTGAATTGACTAATCCAACCAATTAGATTGAGAATAAAAAATTTAATCAAATTGACCTTTAGTGAATTTTTTAAACATTGGTACTATCTCTTTTCTTTTTAAATTATGTAAGTTTATTATTTTAGTATAAAAAAGATTGTAACTTAAAGATTTAAAAAATTATTATAATTATTTAAATTTAAATTTTAAATTTATAAAATATTATCTTTTAAAAATAATCGTATAATTCAATGTATTTAAACTTAAGTTATATGCAAGTTCATCACTTTAGTCAAACTGAATTAGGTCACAATCTGAATTTTTTTTCCAGCCCCCACTCTCGTCTGTTTGAAAACTCATTATTATTCAAAAAATATTAAAAATTATTTTAATATCAATATTTTTATGTAATATAAATAATTTTTTTTAAAAAAATTATTTTTTAATTGATGAATAATAATTCTAGTTGAACCATACCGATTTGAATTGAAACATCTTCTTTTAATCTAAATTTAACTCGATACGGACCAAATTCATTGACCAAAAATAACCGGCCCTTGCAAAAATCTAGATTGATTCGGACCATTTTTCAAACTACGCCAACTAAACCACGCTTTCTAAAGAAGTGGAATTTATCAACAAGCACAGCTTTTGCATTTTACATTGCATTCTGAAGACATAAAAAATGTCCATTAAATAATAATAATAATAAATGGAATGAAACAATCAAAAGAAAATTTTAAGTGATTGAATTCTTTCTAGATCCAGTAATTCATATATTTATGTTGTGTTATATTATTTTTATATTATAATTATACATAGAATATTATATATTTATATAAATTTTGACATATTAATAATTTATATTATGTAGATTTTGACATTATACTCGTATTATTTTTATTTCATATTGTATTTTATTTTTTTATAATATTCATATTATGTCCAAAATTATCGAATTGTTATCACTTAATGCCGACTCTATTGCACTAACTTTGAGCTAAACTTAATTTACAAACTCTATTTTGATTGGATTGTTCGATTTATTTAAAATTATTTAATTTTTTGCGTGATGTAAAGAAATTTAAAAGACAATATTCTTAAACTGATATGATATAAATATTAAATAATTCAAAATTTTATATATACGATAAATTTAATTATATTATTAAATTCATAAGTTAATTTATTAAAATACCAATGCACGTAAAAATAATAAAAAATATATTAATTTATAAAACATAATTAAGTATATACCAATGTAAATGGATTCCTCCGTGTATATAATAAAACAACCATTGGTCTAAGTTAGATTTGTCCAAGGGTTAAATTATCTATTAGTAATCGAGGCTAGGCCTCGGACAAAGTTTTTTTTAAATTTAAATTCACTCAATTCAAATTATTATTTAATAATAAAAATAATATTTTATTTTAAATTTAATTTTAATATAAAAATAATATTTGAATAATATAATAGATAGTGAAACATACTTTCAAGTCTAGCCTGACCCTAACTTAGGCAAAAAAAATTTAGAATTTATAATTTTTAAATATATAAAAATAATTATCTAAATGGATGTGACGTGAGTGATAAATGCACTCATATTTATAAAAAAATTAAAATCCCAATTTATATAAATATATTTTTAAAAATAAATAATTATAGATCTTTAATAAAATTAATATTATATTACAAAACGAATGAAGAATACTTAAATAAAGATTAAATATTTTATGAAATAATTTAACTACCTCGATGGAACTTTTTCCATGCAATTTTTTTATAGCCCCCCCCCCCCCCCCCTCTTTTAGAAAAGATTCACTTTGATTTGATCTTGCAAATCACTTTTTAAAGCCTTACTTTGCCTTAATAAAAGTATGTCGGTAAAGATATGATCATTGTTTAATGGATGATAGTTTTGGCTCTTCCTTTTGCACCTGTTCATTTTGGCCCCATAATTGGGACCTTTCATCAGTAATAATTCAAATCCCCCACCCTATTTTTTTTCCACTTATAATAAAAAGTGCATTAAAGTACAAAAATGATAACTTTTAAAATCATTTCGACAAAATCCCAATAATAAAAATATTAAAAATGGTTAAAATATTTAAAAATCTTGAAATTATACCATTTGATTTATAATTAAACAAGATTTTTCCAACCAAAAATTAATATATATTAAGAATTTATTTATATATAAATTAAAAATTATGATTTTTATAATTGTATGTCAAAAGTTTAGAGTTTATTTAAGTACAAATTAAAAGTTAAAGTTTTATTTAAATATAATAAAAATATAAAATTTTATTTAGATAAAGTAGTAAAGTTTAAGTTTTCTTTATTATTATTATAGCCTTTAAAATTTATTTTACAAGTAACGAATTAAATATATAATCAAATATCAAATTAAAAAAAAACTTATCCCATATACAGTTATTCCTTTGATAAATTGGACACTCCAAGTAAATGAAAATTTCCAAATTTCATGTTGGCTACAATATTAAGAGTCATTCAATTTTATTACTTTATTTAGATAAGATCATATATTATTATTATACCAAAATAAACTTTTATACTTTGATTTGTCTTTAAATAACCCCTTATTGTAAATGAAATATTGATTTATATTTACACCTGTTCATAAGCAAAGCTATTCCAAGATCGAGCCTTGGATATAGTATTATCTGATTTGAGGCGACCTAAATATTATTTAATAATAATTTATTTAAATTAAATTATAAAAATATTTTAAAATTTTTATTAATTTATAAACAATAATTTGGGCTTTCAAATTGGGCTCGATTCAAGTCTAAACAAGAAATATGAAAAATTTTCTGACAACAACGTCATAAAACTTTTATTTATATTAAATGATATATTTAAATTAAAATTAAAATTAAAACTTTTCTCGACATAATTTAAATGATAATGAGTTATTTGAATATACATTAAAAAATTAAAAATTTATTTAAATATAATAAAAATATAAGAGTTTATCCATATAAAATTAAAAAAATTAAAGATTTTTTATTATTTTAATATTTTATGTTGATTTTCCCGCCAAAACATATCATTTTCATTGGATTTAGTGGATCATCAATGACAAATAGAGATAAA
>JBBYHK010000013.1:6757256-6771873 GCA_038382065.1 Adansonia grandidieri
CGATTAATATATTTATATTATATTTATTAAAATTTATATAAATTTTAATATATTAATTATTTGTATAAAAATTGATTAAAGTATTTCCATTGGTGGGTTCCATATGCACTGCCTGTTAGAATCACGTGAAGCCGTGGAGCAGTTAAATAACCTCTTACTAAGAATCATATCATCATATATAATGTGACAAGAATGAGGTACTTTTGTCTCTTGTATGTACCTAAAGGCCTGGTTTATGGATGGCTAAGCCCAAACCACTTTCAACTTTTGGGTAAAAACTATAATCCATAGCGTGAGCTTGATTTGATTTAATTAAAATTTAATTTAATTTAATTTTATTATAATATTTAAATTATTTAATTTTTTAAAAATATTTAAAATTTATTTTTTTATGAATATATGAGATTTTTTTAAAATTAAAAAATTTAAATAAATAAATTTAAATATATTTAAGTTAAATGTATATTTATATTTCAACAATAATTCGAGTCTAGATTTTTTTTATTAAAAATTAGAGAAAATTGCTAACTAAAAGCTAGGGATTCAACTGTATCAATCCATTTAAAAGGGTTTGTTCTTTTTTTTTTCTTATAAAAAAATTCAAAAGTAAAATTTTAAAGAATGCATGCACTTATGGAAGAGAATACGATATTTGATAAGCTCTAGTACTCGTGTTGTATTATTTTCGTATTATTTTTTATATTATATAATATTTAAAATATTATATAAATTTTACTATATTAATAATTTATATTATATTAAATTTTAATATATTTTATTATTTTTATCACATCCTACCATATTTGTTTATATTTTTTGTTTGTAATCATATCTCATCGTAGTGAATATTGATTTACAGAATGATACTCATGAAAATGACTTTCCAGCAATCACCACCATCTTCGAAACTTATCAAATCAAATATTACCAAATAAATAAATGAATAAAAAACAGCCAAAGTGTGGACTTTAATTAGTGCAAGAGGCAAATGTCATTTCATGAATGACATTTTCTTTTATTTGAAAGGCCGTGAATGGCTTAAACAAATATTACGAGGACAACTACTTGACAAACTTTGGAAAAAAAATATAAATACAAATGTAATTATTCATAGTTAATTATAATAATTTATATATTTATATTATATTTATATATTTTATTTATTATAATTATATTTAAAATTTTTTATATTTATATTTATAATTTATATTGTACAAATTTTAAAAATATATTCGTATAATGTCATGTCATTTTTTACTTTAAATACGTTATATTCATATATTTATATCATCTATTATCAAATTTATTTATATTAATATTGATTATCAGTAATGTATAATCAAATATCAAATACTAATATCAAAACAAGCACAAATTTGACGCCTAATTTCATCCGAATATATTTATTGACTCAAAACCAAAGTTTTTTTGAACCATTGAGAAACATGAAATTTAAATTACAAAACGTAAATGAAGACAAAAGGTGGGGTTGTTAAACTCTTTATTTTGATAAAATGGTAAATCGTGATATATCAAATATGTAAATTAATTACTATATAATTCTATCTACTTTATAAGAGTAGTATTTCAGCTATAATTTTTTTATTACAATACTGCAATTATCTAATTATAATTAAGAATTATATAAAAATTTATCACTTATAAATATGAATTTCATATAAATTTTTATAAATTTTACATAATCTTAAATACTGATTAATTAATTATGATATAATTGCATGATAGACTCTCTTTTATAGTTTACTTCTTTTTTTTTTTTTTTAATTTCTGAATTATGGGTTCAAGAACTTGAGGTCGTGGATGTTGCTTTGGGCTTGCCAGGTTAAAGTTTAGACTTGAATAATGCCCAAAGTAAGACCACTTAGAACTTGGCCCATGGTGATTGAAATCACATTTGATTTCCATGAGAATTGTTGCTCAATTTAAAAAATTATATTACTCGTCTATCAATAAAATTTTTGAATTTCATAAATGAGATTAAAGAAAAATGTATATTTTTTAAGTATATTAAAAAATTAATTAAAGAGAAATGAAATATAAGTTATAGATTTTTAATTGACTTGTAAGATAAAAAAATTTTACTATCAGTATAAAAAAAAACTCTAAATTTATTCAAATTAAATATATAATTGATATTTAAGAAATTATTTAATCCACCGTTATTATAGTTTTTATTCCTCTATTTCATTACTATATTTACGTTTTGGAATTTTTTATAATTTCACAATACGAGTATTCAAAACTTCCAAACATAAATTTTAAAAATTATATTATGATTACTATAATTTATGAGTTTATATTTAATATACTAATAGTGTATATATATATATATATATTTATACATGCTCTATTAGCGAATCAGATAATATCACTTTATTAAATTTTTTTAAAAATAAATATAGATAACTTTACTTTTAATGAAGTAGTATGACAGTGTATTAAAAAGGTAGTACAATAGTTTATGCATTCATACACTGTCATTGCATTAAATATAAATTTTATAATTCATTATAAATTTTATGAAATAAACATTCAAAGTTTATCAATTACCGGATATTTTTGTATTCGTGTATACCTAGTTTTAAGTTTGACATTGAATTGAAAGTGTTTAGATTTTGCAAACCAATTAAAATAAGACCCAAGTCAAATTTTGCTACCTCAACTTGTTACCTCTATATATCAAAATCCCCTAAAAGGGAACTAGAAAAATAAGATTATAAGAGTAACAATTGGCTATAATAATTAGCTTGAAAGCACTTAAAAAAAGTATGAGTTTATTTTTTTATACATTAGCGATGATTTCTTTTAACGTTATAAATACAATTAAGAGACTATCACATACTTCAAAATTTTAAAATTAATTTTTTATTTTATTAATCATAAACATACTTTAAAAGGGTATTTATGATTTATAAAGACCATTAAAAAAAAATTCTACTTGGAAAATTTCTATTAAATGGTGGTGTAAAGTCTATTTGAAGATAAATTAAATTCCTTCAATTTGGCCATTTCTACATGGGAATGCAAAGTCTATTTGAAAATAAATTAAATTCCTTTCACTTTGGCCATTTCTACATGGAAATATCCTTCATAAAAAGGATTGGAAGATTGTTGCCCGATCCCATTCCTACAATTCCAATCTTCTAAAGAATTGAACCTTCAAAATTTCTACTTCACTTTGTTAAATTTCTCCCTTAAACGCATGTTTCCCGAGCACTAGCAAAAGTCTTACACGTCTTTGTACTAACCAACATTTTTTTTCCATTATTCCTAAACCAAACAAGCTTATCCTTTCTTAAAATTAAAAAAAAAAAAGGGAAGACTTATCATCTTTCCTATAAATCATACCCATCCCAAACTAGCTAGCTATTCATTAGAGGTCTTCGTTATGGGTTAGGTTATAGTTTAAATTTTTTAAAATTTTGTATCCTAGTTCAGCTCGTAAATCTGTTTAATTGTTTAAAACATATTAAAATATTATTTTTATATTAATATTTATATTTTTTATAATTTAATTTAAATAAAAAATGTTGAGTGGATGAATAGTAATTCGATTCAATGCAAACTTAATTGGATTAACTCAAATAATTAAATATTATTTCAAATTCGAACCTCTGAGCTACTCGATCTACTCCTATCCTCAAACACTTTGAAATTTTCTAGTATTTTATCGTGTTCTTGAACTTCTTTGTTGGTGGTTTTCACCCTCGGGGCTAAGCTCCCGGCCATTTCAAACGTGACATTGTGAAGAAGCTAAACCCTAGCCAACGAGGGAAGCTGGGACTACGACTTGATGATGAAGTCTTTGACCTTCTTGTGATGGAGGTTTCTTCCGGGCCAAGTCAAGGTGGAGAAAGGGCATTAATACGATGTTACTATCGTCAAAGTTGAAGATAATTAGGTGGTGATATAAAGTCTATTTGAAAATAAATTAAATTCCTTGACTTGGCCATTGTATAAGGGCTATAGAGGAAAAATATCAAATCCTTGCAAAACCGAAGAATATATAAATTCGGTTAATCTTTTTTTAAAATTATTCTAAGCTTTTAGTTATGTGTATAAATGAAACTGCAATCCGATAATAAAAGAGAAAGATTATAAATATTAAAATTTAAAATTTAAATTTATTAAACTTTATTTCTTAAAAATAATAAAAAAATTATTAATTAATTCAATTAAATTTCGAATATTTGATAATGAAATTGGCAATAAATTATGCTGGTAAATATTTATTTTTCAAATATTATTTGCATTTAAAAAAATTTACTAAAAGTAAAACACATGTCACATGCTAAATGAAGTCTTTTTCTTTTTTGGGAATCTTTTGAGAGAAACATAAATAAATAAATAAATTGAAGTCTACCAAATTAATTATATTTGGAAAAATACTAGTACTATCTTTCGGTGCATTGGTTGAATTACCCACGATTCAAACCATGTGCTAACTCCTTGGTGATTGGCAATGTCTTATGTGTCAAACATGTTTTTTTCTCGAAGCCAGACGGTTGTTCAGATTGGCTTGGAACTTCCAATGGCGAATCTATAACTTCGAGGAACCTCCCCTTCGCGTTCACATAAAATTTGCTTTAAGTTGAGTTTAGGTTATAAGAATTTTTTTTAATTAAAGTCAATTTGATTTAAATTATTATTTAAATAATAAAAATTATTTTTTATTTAAATTTAATTATAAATATTAATATAAAAATATTTTTAATATTATTTTAAATAATGATATAGATGTTGGAGTTAATTCAAGTCCAATTTAACTTAAATTTAAGCAAAAAAATAAAGAATACTCCAAATCATGAACGGACTCAATATAAACCATAAACATTAATATAAAAATATTTTTATTATTATTTTAAATAAAAATATAAATTTTTAAATTTATTAAAATCTAATTTAACTTAAATTTAAACAAAAAATAAAAAAAATTCAATTATGATTGACTCTATCTGAATCATAAGTACCTCTAATCTAGGCTTCGCGTCTATGCTGTTAATATCCACAATTCCACATCTCTATATAATATTGTAAACCCCCCCGCCACCAGCAAAGAAAAAACCCTGAAATTATCTAAGTTGCTATATATATATATGTATATATATAGAAGGAGAGTGGTGGGAGGGGGGAGGATTATTAATAAAAATAATGTAAAATCCATTACAATTTGAAAAAAAAAAGTGATAATTCTACTTAATCGATTGAGAATGAGATTAACTATGTTGAATTATCCATGATTATTGTTATGAGTGACCTTGATCGAGGCCCAGAATTACAGCAGTAGGCCTAAG
This sequence comes from Adansonia grandidieri, assembly GCA_038382065.1. Lineage (NCBI taxonomy): Eukaryota > Viridiplantae > Streptophyta > Magnoliopsida > Malvales > Malvaceae > Adansonia > Adansonia grandidieri. The sequence goes on from JBBYHK010000013.1 coordinate 6,762,572, forward strand.
AAGATCACGTCTAGGACATGGTTAAAATCATTTCAATTAATTTACAGGAAAACATAAATTAATTAAAATAACACAATAATTATAGAAATATTTAACTTTATTAAGATTTTGGTATAAAGGAAAAAAAAAAAAAACACCAAAATCAGATTTACTTTGGAACTATGAATTACTATATCAGAAATTTAATTAGTTTTGAAACTATGAAATCAACTATGTCATGATTCATATATATATATATATATATATATATATGTATGTATATATATTTTTGTATATGTGACATTGGATTATAGAATTAGATAAACCTTTTTTTCATCTCATTAATCTCAATCGTTTATTTTGATACTCGAGTTTGAGACTTTCATAATAAAATTTTATTTTTTAATATTTGAAGTGTTTATTCGTAACATTGTGCAAAGTGTTGTTATATTTCATAAAACAAGATAAATTAGTTTAGATTAAAATGTTTTAGATTTGAATTAATTTGGATTGCACATAATTATTTTTTTAAGTTCTTGCTTTTTGAAGTCAAATAATTCATATAATTAAAATAAAAAATAAAAATCAAATAAAACCAATTTAAACTCATTAATCTATTAATTATTGAGGTGTTCACGAGTAGGATCACAATATGCTTTTTTTTTTTTCAATTTTCTTATCTAAGTCTAATTCGAGTAAGGCCTAAGTCAATCTATAAACTTATTTTACTATTTAAAAATTATTAAAATATTTATATATTTTTATATAAATAAAAAAAATTATCTATTGAATAGTGATTCGATTAAGTTGAGCTGGTCCAAATTAAAAAAAATAATTTTAGTCTTCGTCCAATAAAGTGCAATTACTTAGATATACACGAAAATTTTACATGTTTTGGTCAATTAGTAAGACTTACTACAACCTTTAATTTCAAAATCAATGAACTGCTTCAAAGTTCTACCCTCCAAATTTCCAATTCAAAGAAATTATTCCACATTCACCAAATGGATTTCGTTTCTTGCTTCCTTTCACCAACATTTTGCATACTTCTTTGAAGTTTGAACTAAAAGCAACATTTTTCTCACTATTTCTAGTCAATCCAAGCTCATCACTTTTTTCTATATAAACCCACACTCATGCAAATTAAAACTATATTTTTTTTTTGCTTAACCATTTGAATACATATATATATATATATATATATATATATATACACATAAAACCCTCCATTCATGGCCTTCAAACACAAATTGGCCTTCCCTTTCGTTCTCCTTATTGTTTTCTTAAGCTTCACGTTACTGGTTTTCGCCATAGAAGCTCGTCCTTTTGCTCCTGGTCATCTCCGCCATGTTGTTAGGAAACCGGGCGGTTCTAGTCAAAGAGGGCAGGGATTTCGACTCGATGGAGTTTTCGAAGTTCTTGATCTTTTAGGAATCAAGGATTCTTCCGGGCCAAGTAGTGGCGGAGAAGGGCATTGAAGCTCAAATTTTTGCTTCATATCATCTTCGCCATGTTAGGAAACCCGGAGGTTCTAGCCAAGGAGGGCAGGTATTTCGCATCTGATGAAGTTTTCGTCGTTCTCGATCTTCTGGGCGTCAAGGATTCTTCCGGGCCAAGTAATGGTGGAGAAGGGCATTGATTTATAGTCGTTCATGGTGTGTTTGAAGTTTCAAGTTTAGGAGTTGCAACGTCTAATGGCTGAAAATAAACACCTTCGCTTGGCCACTTGTAGTTGTATTAGGGTCATTGTCATGGTGAAATATCAAATATATGATAGACTAGAGTTTTTATTAATAACTTTTTTTGGGGGGATTTTATAGGGTAGTATTCAAGAATATTTTTGTTACCTTTATATATACTTGTTATATTTCTAATATATGTGGCATAAATCTAATAATTTTGTAAATGATATAGAAACACGTCACATTTAAATACGATTGACACAACATGTTTAATACATGTATTGTATTCATATTTAAAATTTTAAATGTTAAATAATTTATATTTTGTTTGCATTTACACGGTTACTACAAAAAATATATATATATAAAATATGATACGTATACATAAATTGTCAAGTCCATGTAAACACATGAAAAAAAAATTACTAATGTCAAACATTTAGGGTCCATTGCATTTAAACCTGTTCAACTGCATAGCCCTAATGCAATGATGTCGAATTTGAATATGCTATATTTCTACTTTCAAGAACAATCATGGTGTTTGTTAGTTTAATTTTTTATATTCATGTTTTTTTTTCCATCAATTCGGATCATATCAGGCTCAATTTTGAGTGCTTTTGGTTGCATTGCTGTTGTTGATTACCACTAGTTACAACTTTTATCCTTAGATAAAGAACATGGGAATGAGTCTATGTTACCCGAATTTTATTGTGGACAAATACTAGTTACAACTTATATTCTTTGAAAGAAAAGGAAAATGGTTACAAATATATGTTATTCGGACTCTTAAAGAGTATGAATTTAACACGGGTATATTCAATTTTTAAGATATTTTACACATTTGAAAAACCGTATCACATACCCATGTGCAACTATGAATGGATACATGATCAAACACAAATATTTAAAAAAAAAATATGAAGAATCCGAGTAACATAGCTTAGAACTTTTATGATCTCTTATAATCTCCAGCCTAATTACCATATCCAAAAAGCTGTGTTCTATCATATACAACAAGACTGCAAGGAAAAAGAAAATGATTGAATTACAAAGATTATGATTTATAGTCAAATTTTTTAGACTTGGTAGACCATCCCAACCTCTAGTGTAGATGCATGGGGAATGCCTAAGGCGTAAGTCGGCCCTCTAGAGTTTCTCCTTAAGAAATCATATGCCAAATTTATCACAATTTTCTTAATCAAACTTGATCCTTTCTTTGCTCTTACATATGAATGGCCAAGTATAAATGCCATCCCTGCCTCCCTTGCTTGCATCAGTTCCCGCAATTCCTCCTTTGCTTCCCTATCGATCTGAGGACTTCCAGGGACGACAAACCTCACTCTCTTTCTTAGCTTCTCAGGGGAGGACTTTGTCACCCTTAGTTCTGAAGCACATACAATTTCAGAAGAATTTTGATGATCACCATGTGCTACTATTTCAGAAGATGTTTCACCATCTTCACACATTCGTACACCTTGTAAATTTGATGATGAAGTCCCAATGACTGTCATTTTTTCATCATTTTCTACCAAGTCTTGTATCCCTATGGTACAAAATTCTGGTCGTCTCTCTGACCTGATAAATTCTGCAATGCTACAAACAAGATCCTTCTCAAATTCTAGATCATCTTTGTGGATGTCGCGATATCCATAACGTGCTATGCATCGATATAGCCTGTATTCCTTCGGACCGACTCTTCCTACTAGGAACCTTTCGTTGGGACTCACATGTGGCACTGGAACCGATTTTATGCAAAGAAATACAACAACTTGGTGGAATGCAGGGAGGTTGGTGACAAAGTGGGAAAAAATAGCTGGGATTCCAGAAACGAGCTCGGTATGTATAAGGCCTATGCCTCGAACCCGAACGATCCCCAGAGTCGGGCCTAGAGCAAGGAGCCAATTGATAGAGACCTTATTTTGAACATCAAACTCATATTTCTTGAGTGTGCCATAATGCCAAACATACATTATGGCCGAAAATATGAAAGCAAGGGCGATTGGAACCCAAGCCCCTTCGAGGAACTTGATAAGAGATGCTGAGAAGTAAAGTGCTTCAATGGATCCAAAGAAGAATATGAATAAAATAGCTAGGAAGACACTTTTGTGCCAGCATAAGACAATAACCAGGGACATTAGACATGTCGTAACCAGCATAACTGTTATAACTGCCAAACCTGTTAGATTAAGAAGAAAATGCTGTAAGAATGATCACGATTCATGAATATTATCAACTCTTTAAGGAAGAAAATGTTAATCTCCTATGAATACCTGACGCGTTGCCCATGCGTTTTGTGTCTCTAAAACCGACAGTCACAGCCAAACATAACAGCATTAAAGTCCAGTTGATCTCTGGTATGTAAATCTGGCCATGGATTTTGGATGAAGTGTGGATAATTTTGACCCTCGGGAAGCAACCCAAAGCAGAACATTGTTTGATAATTGAGAATGTTCCCGTAATGATGGCTTGACTTCCCACAACTGCGGCAAGTATGGCTATAACCAGAACAGGCCACCTTAATTCCTCTGAAAGCAAAACAACGATGTCTAAACTTAGCAAATTAGCAATTTTGAAGATTGAACAAGATCAGTTTCAGTAATCTGTAAAAGAACCTACGCGGTACAGACACATAGAATCCAATCCGGTAGTCGGTTTCAAGAATATGATGCTTCGAAAGATAAGCAGCTTGTCCCATATATGCAAGGATTAGGGAAGGATAAACCACAAAGGTGAAAGCAATCTGTAGGAAAGTTTGCATTAAGTTAGGGAAATGACAATATCATCAATCGGTCCTGGTAAAAAAAATACTAACTATAAGTCAATTTGATCATTAACTAATCAATATATTTTCCTCATCTGCATCTTTTAGGACATTGTTAAACAACATATCAAACATTTGAAAAGGAAGGTAGCCTATGATCGAGACAGATTTTTCATTCTTCGATAACATTCAGATAAGTGGGATCCTTGTTACAGTCACCGCACCAATGCATTTATGCAGCTAAACATAAAATATATAAATTACCTTGATAGACAACTGCGAAAAATGTCCAAGATCAGCAAACATAGCTTCTGAGCCTGAAACAATGGGAGGATGATCATCAAAACAAGCAAAAATGAAAAGACACAAAAATGACTGTCCAGTCAATGACAAAAGAGATGGTATAGTTCTGCGGTGTTCGGACTCTTCTTTTTAATTTAAGTGCCTGAGTTTTATCTTACACATATTCAAACATGGGTATGGCAATATGATCCTCCAACGACCATCCAAATAAATAGAAAAGCTTTAAAAAGTTGAATATACTTGTATCAGACACATACCCATCTCTGAAATTCACACCTGAGTTCAAGTAACATAGATACAATTTTCAAACTATTTGTACCTGTTATGCAAAGCAAGATCCCACCAAGTGACATCCAACCCCCCTTTTGGGTCTTCTTCAAGAACTTATACATGTAATAAGGCGAAAGTGCTTGGTAGACATGGGGATTCCAATGGAAAATATTGTAAACCCCAATGGCACTGATGCATAACAGCCATGTTATCACAACTGGTGCGAACAAGAACCCGACCCGGTGAGTCCCGTAATGCTGGAGGGCAAACAAGAATACCAGTATGGCACAAGCTGCTGGGACTTCAACATCTGCAGAATCAATAAACTCTTGAGGAAACAGAATATTAAGCATATAAGCAGTGTTTTGATTTGAGCTTTTAAGGATAAAAACCAAAACCTTATTAGCCTGTAACGTGTCAATTTGCAAAAGAAATAAATAAATAAAAATAAAGATTTGCTGAATCTGCTTGGAACAAGCGAGTTTAATTTGTTTCTGAACTAAAGAAGAAGGATATGATATGATGCTTGATGATTTCTTCTATCATTTCTCAAGGTAAAAGGTTACAGCATTAGTACTAGAAACTGGCACACTCTAAACTATATATGATGCTGTTAAATTGATAGTAAATTTAGATATCATGTTATCTATCTTATCTCGACCTCGGCTTGTGAATATATGATTAGGGTATTTATCCGAAATGATTAAATTCAAATCTTGAATTTTTTCACGGGCTTAGAGGATTCTTGAAAAATTCAAAGGCATCGAACATAGGTGTCATAGGACTATGTACTCTGATTGTCTTTACCAATTATTTGACATTAAAAAGATTTCCTTTAATGAAATATTTGTTGAAATGAAATCTCAAAATCAATTTGTTTAGGGTATTATATTAAACCATGATTCCATGACAGAATGCTCAAACAGTAAATTGTCACCCACAAAAAGAAAATGCCAGCAAACCATGGATGCAAGGAGACAAATGAAAACCCACTGCCACTGGTAAAAAGATTAAGCTAATGTGACAAAGGAAGCAAACCTGATAAAAAGGAATATAAGAACAACATGAAATTACAGCGAAAATTTGGGAAATTCAAAGTGTAATATATATATTTATATGTATGCATGTAGGCATATATATGTTAACTACCATAATAATATTAAAATATATTAGAAAGTGCTACAGGCTTGGTTGAAGCCATAGACATGATGATGGATCACTTACGGGGGGATTATCAGTCATGTTCTTATTTCAGGTTGACTAGTCTAAAAAAGGAAGTCCTCCCAATTACAGTAAACAATGAGATAAACATCATGACTGTAGCCTACTTTCCATGAAGTTTTGTTTATTTTATGACTCTTTTTGTCTTTACCAAACTTTAAAAACTTTTTCTCGCCCTACGACGACAGATTAACATATAGGAAAGTTGACACTTCTCCATAATCTTCTGATTTACGAATTTAAAACTTGTTTTTCTTAGCCACATGTTTTCCACCTTTTACTTTATTACATACAGAGAAAAGCAAATCAACTTGACTGACCCTCCACACTATGCACATCTAAAGCATAATTTATTAGGTTTTGATAGCGATTTGAGTTTTACTAATACAAGGAAGCTGCCTTGGACCCCTCATGAGGGACCCATTGTTAATGCAGACTCTTATCGCGATTTTGATGACCTCTTATCATTTCCTGCCACCGATGTTACTCTAATATGGGTTTGTGCCTGAGGTAAACGTCTAAACTGATTTATTGTATTCGCTGCTTGTTAGTAAAGATTTTTATTTGTTAGGTCAAATTCAATTATAATTTAAGAAAATTTATTTTTATTTAAATTCAAATTAAATCAAATTTTTTATGACTCCAAAAATTATTTTAATATTTATAATTAAATTTAAATAAAAATAATTTTGTTATTATTTAAATAGGTATTCAGATTAGATTGATCAACTGAAAATCTTTTATTTAGATCCAATATAATACGGGTGAGGCTAGATTGGATGAACAGGCTGATGAGCAAGTTTAATTACTAGTTACCACCAACTAATAAAAATTATTCAAAAGAGTGAGGAAGTAATTTCTCGATTACCCTATTCATTTGATATTCAAGCTTTTTAAGCAGAACAACATGCATCTGAGAATTATAGTATTGATTTAGATGAATACTGATGTTTTCTGCAACCGAATACTCCAAAACTGCTGCAATGGAATTTATGAAAATTTGGCTTTCTAATTTAAGGACTTACATCGATGTTGCTCTTTGGACATTGAAAGCTCCAGCCCTGAAACTGCGGAAAAAACTGCAGAAACCAACAAATTCTCTCAGTTACTAATTAACCATTGAAATTTTCCAAGGAAAAACTACCAAAACAAAAAAAAGAAAGAAAAACCCAGATTTTATCCTCCATTATAATACCAGAAATTGCAGGAGTAAGAACCCCATCACCGATGACCATGCAAGTCCCAATCAAAGCCAAAACCAGCAAAACCCTTTGCAAAATTTTGTGCTTTTCCAAAGTTGATTTCAAACTTGAACCCAGAAAACTCCTATTATTATTATTTGATGCCATCCCATCTTTCTTGTACTCGGATAAGTCTTCATCTGCAAGCTGGCAATTAGGCAAGGAACAAACTTTGGCATGCCTGCAAAGCAATGAATACAAGGCAAAAGTTCCACCTTCACCATTATCATCAGCTCTCAACACAATGAAAACGTATTTCAACAATGGCATCAATGTCAATGTCCAGAACACAAATGACAAAACCCCATAAATCTCTTCATTAGTTTCAGAGTGATGAATATCTTCAGCGAAAGCACTTTTGTATACATATAAAGGGGAAGTGCTTAAATCTCCATAAACAACACCTAAACTCTGATATGCCAAACTTAACACTGTCCTCCATGATTCCTTATTCTTCTGCAAACAGAAAAAAAAAAAGAACAAAAAAGATCAGATTTTTGAAGAGAGTAACAATTAAGGAAAAACAAAACTAACTGCTAGATGTCTTACCTTGATTGGAGTGTTGGGGATAACACCTTCAAGATCCATCATGACCTACCACAGAATCACTCAAAATCCATTCTTTCAAGTTCTAATTACAAATTCAACAAAAACCCAAAGTTAAAAGGAAAAAAAAAAAAAAAAGGTAGGCTTGGTTTTGGTAAGATAATATATAGAAACTAAGCAGGTGAAGAAGCAGGCAATGCATACAAGTCAAGAACAAACATGAAACACTAAAAGATGAAGATATCTATAAAGAAAATGGAATTACAAACAAGGAAAGGAATTTGGATTTAGAGCTACAAGAAAAAAAATAATATTATGGGGTGCTAATTTTATAAGACAAAAATGCAAAAACAAGAAGATAGATAGGGGAGATGAAAGAAGTGGTGATTTTTGAAGATTAAAAACTTGGGTTATCTTTCTAAGCTTTTTTATTTATATTTAAGTAGTATTTGAGATTCTAGATAGCATAAATTTTGTTAGTCTTATAATTTTTTCACCCCCACTTCAGAGAAAACAACAACAAAAAGAAAAAAAAATGTGTACTCAAAGTTTTTTTTGTGTGTTTACTGGGAAAGTGAAAGTGCCCTTATAAACGGGGCATGCACCAGCAGGAAATTAAAATATTTTCCCTTTTTATTTTATGAAACCTAACTCTGACCACTCATAGAAACGTCTCTTTTTTTGGAGTTTTTAAATCTTTTTTCCTTTTGATAATTTGAGTAAACTACTAATTTACTCTTAAAAAATGGGACCATCAGATTGTATCTCTAAGGGAAAGTTGGCTGAGAAATTCTGGTCAACAAAATTTGCAACTTCCAATTATAAAAAGAACCTGATAATCATCAGTTACTCTTACTAGTAACTTGTTTGCTTGCAAGTCTTGTTTTTGTCTAAGAAAATATCTGAAAAACATGGCCGTGAATTAAGAATTTAATTCGATTTATATAATTATTTTTAAAAAATTATAATTAATATATTTAAAATCCGAATCATCGTCGAATCCCATTCCAAGTTCAGAACCAATCTAATGGAAAAAACAAAGAAGGTATATTTCACTTATCAGCTTGGCTAACTCTGAGGATTAGATTCAAGAAATTTTCTTTTATCAACAGAAAAGAAAATTCATAAATAATTCAGTAATAAATATATACATGTTACATAAAAGTTTGAGATTGAACAGTTCCTGACATAATTAATTAATTTTGTCGATTTTTTTTTCATGAAACATTATAATTATTTTGATAATAATTTTCTTTGCAAGTCACATGATGATAAACCATTTTGATAACTTGATAAATC
>JBBYHK010000013.1:6771973-6787793 GCA_038382065.1 Adansonia grandidieri
AAATAAATTTAAGTTAGTTTAAATTATATATTAATAATAAAAAAATTATTTAAATATTTTTATTTAAAATTATTTTTATATTTTAAAATTATTTAAATAATAAAACAGGCTATTAGGCTCGACCTGGGCAAAAGAAAATTCCGAACCATAGTATGGTCATAGACAAATCTATTTTAAATATATAAAAAAAAAATTTAACATCTACTTTCCAATCCGAGTTAATTTTGATTGAGACGAGAATAAAGACTTTCAATGACACAAAAGAAAATTCTTTTTGATCAAAGAGGGTATATTAGAATTAAGCTTAACAACCTTTGAATTTTTAGGAAAGAATAAAAAAAAATGGATTTATATTTCGTAAAACACAAGATTTGTCGGCCAAGTTGTGTTATATCTTCATTCGTAATTGTTAATAAAATTAAATGAAAAAAAGAAGAAGTAAAATCACTTATTAATCTAATCTAAGCAATTGGACTAATTCTAAAAGAAAAAGGAAAAATCTTTGAAACATAATCCATAAAAATCTGCATCGAAGAATATTACCAAATAGTAAATAATTCTTTAAGCATTAATGCAACTTATTGTTTGTGGAATAAATACTTCAAGAATCGGATGCTTTTAACACGAGGAAGTTACCTTTTTTGAAATACCATTAGAATCAGCTCGGGGGAAGATTTCATGCATGCATGATTCAATGCCTTACTATTCTAACATTCTTCTGGATTCGAACTTTGATCATCACATTCAAAATGAAATTCAAAAGAATCGTTTCAAATTATCGCTTTAACTTAAAATATAAGCTAATGCATGACAATTATTATTATTATTTTTTGCACGAGGGAGCACTATAAAATTTAGAGCAATTGAGAAACGGTCTGAAATGTTTCTTTTTCATCTTCTAATTTGTTCAGGAAAAAAAATATCAATAATTGTTTAAAAAATGAAAATCACTTTTAATATTTATCCTTTAAAATTATATTCTTAAAAAGTTTTAAGATAACGTTGGACAATAGTTATCTTTCATATTATTAACTTCAAGATTCTAAACTTTTTTATTGTCCCTTTATTTTATCTCAAAAAAATTTTTATTTTGTAGTGAAAGTCGTAATCCAAAAACACGTAAAAAAATAGTAGATTTTGAGACTCGCATTTAGATTTGTTGAATGTAACTTTTGAAGTATGATTTTATAAATCAATTGAATTAAATCTCGAATATTAATACGTGACAATTTAATCCTATAGTTTTTTAATTTTTGTAACAAAATTCTTGGCACATTAGAAGCCTTTTGGTTTGCATATGGTCCCCTTGGAACCCCACTACTCTGCAAATTTGTTTCTTTCTTGCTCCATAATGGGAATCCAAAACTGAAGGTTTTATTTAGAATCCTATCCTAAAAATTTAAATATCTTCTGCAATTTCTGACCAACCAAACAGAAAAAAAAGAAAAATCCAAGAAATTTTATATGAGTTTGAGTTAACTCAAAGAACTACTCAGCTCCAAGTAGTACAGTTGACCTTACTTTTGCACAATAATTTAATTATAAAAAAAATTATCATAAGAAAGATAAAAGATCGATGGAGACAAGAAAATCTGCTTACTCATTTATTGCATTATTTTTCTTTAGAGATATCAATTTTTGAATATTATACTATTAAAACGTTTAAAAATAATATAAATATAAAATTATTAAAATTTATTTAAAATAAATTATTAATAAAATTTAAAATTATTTTTAATTAAGTTAATAACTCATTTTATTATTTAAAATATATTAAAAATTATTTTTATATTAATTTTAAAAAAAATCAAATTACTACATGTTTAAAAGCTGATGGTCCCAAGGGGTCTAATGTAAACTGGTATTTGTCATGTCAATTTCTTGGTGGGTGACCACTTTCCACTAGCCGGTTAATGACTTCTTAGCCTTACCCTTTGGCTCTTTTGCCACTGCTCTTTTGTTTTTGAATTGGGGTTTCTGGCGATCAAGTTGGATTCCATTATCCTATTTTTTGGATCATCATACAAATAAAGAAAATTATAAATAAAAAACAAAAAACCCAGCTTTTGTTTTGATTTTACTCTCTCTTTTTGGTTCCTTTGGAGGCTTTTGCAAAACAAATAAATAAATAAATAAATAAAGATTGGAGGAGTGATGGATGTGGCTGTGAAAGCAATTAAAATTGTAAATAAATCAGGTTTAAATGAATAAATTTTTATTTATTTTTAATTTTTTTATATTTATTAAAAAATTTTAATACTAAGTTGTACGAACTCAATTTATTTTTTTTAATATAAAAGAAGTTTTAGTTTAATAATAATAAAAAAGTCATAAATATTAAAATTAAAACTCTAAATCTACTATATATCATATCTTAAAAATTATTATATAAATTAATTAAATTAAATTTTAAATTTTAAACTTAATTTATTCATTACTTGATATGTTCGAATTACGAAAGCATTAGTTTATAAACCATTTTAGTTTTTTTTTTTTTTATTGAATAACTTACACCCCCATGTAAATATCAAGAAAGGAGATTCCCCCTTACTTTATTAAAATCTAGGGACTTGGGAACGGTAACCTTTTGTACACTTTGGATCGTTTCTTGCTCAAATTACTTGGGGATTGGTTGTAAACAATGGAATCGAGAAAATTAAAGAAAGGAAATAGTGGACAGTTAATGTAGTTATTAACTGCCAAATGGACCCACTCAATCCCTTGTAGAGGGGCAGAAACAGGTGGGTGGTGCACATCAACAATTTTTTGATGAAGTCGATACAGATCGCACTTAGCAAAATTCCCACATCGGAAAAAAACCAAACAAAATAAAAATAAAATCACAATAAAATGGAATCTCCGAAAGGTTAGAAAACTTCTGTGAATGGTGCATAAGATGATGGGGCCATTATCGAACGTTATTTAATTTAATGTTTTAAGTTGATTAATTGTTAAAATAACAATGTGAGACTGAAAAACCTTTTTATTTGTTTATTTATTTATATTTTTTTGCCGGACGCCACGATAGTATGGATCGAGCGAGTCCATTGAATACGGGTTTTTTTCTGTTCGTGCCGGCCGGCCAACTGTGATTAATTATATTATTTTAATTCTATGATTTTAATAAATCTTGATTTATGACATTTGATTTTTAATTTTTTTTAAATATCTATTTTGGACTCATATTTAGACAAAAATATAAATTAAATATATTTTTAGATTAAGTTATTTCGTTCGATTTGATTCGTATAAATAAAATTTTAAATAAAATTTTTAAAAAATATATTTTTATTTAAATTTAATTATAATGTATATATCTTCGTAATTGATATTATCAAAAATGAATCTTAATAACATGGATCCTAATTAAGAGATCCAATGCTTGAAATATCCTGATAGTTTGACATCAGATTTGAAGGGCATCTTTAAATTGAACAATGTTAGAAAGTATTATTTCATACGTAATTATTGTATTTCATATATTAGGACTGAGTTATCATTCCTTGAGACAAAAAACATGTGGGTTGGTGCTCAGATTTCAAGTCTCCACTGTCCTAATCACAGCATGAAACGTAAGTTATTTGGATGCAAATGATAAAAGTCCTAGTTAATACTTAATTTTTTTGCAGAAAATCAACCACAAACCGGCTGATTAAGGGCTAAAGTCTGGTTCAGCCGGCGAATATGACTTTAGAAAAAAAAAAGAAAAGAATAAGGGTTTTTTCTGTTCTGGCTTTGTTAAAGTCTTGCAAAGATCCTGTGATTTTAATTAAATTCAAGGTTTGTTGGCTTGTTTTTACCCATGGTGCAATCTGAGGCAAGCTGAGTTTAAGTAGAAGAAAGTTTGCTTTCGATTTAAAATTTATAGTTTAAAATTTGATTTCACATTGAAAAAATTTTATTTTTAAAGTTTGAACTCGATTTAAAATAAAATGATCTATTTAAATTTATTCAATTAAGCTCAATTAAAATTGTTTACTTAGTAAAAAATAATTTGGTTCATATACGTGACCTCAAACTTGAATTCAAATTGAATTTTTTTAATATTAATTTAAAATAATATATATGTATATATATTAAAAAGCTTAATTACACTTGAGAATTACTCGATTCACTTTATAACTCGAGTTGCTTGATGCAACAATGATCAAGCTAGATTCATTTTTTTTTTTCAAATTGAATCCGATTAATTTGCGAGCACATATTTATACCTCTTGTTTTAGTCTTTGTTATTCAGATTCAGATGAATATTAGATATAACTAAATACCGGCATAAATATATTCAATTTTTATAAAATTCTTAATATATCTAGATAATTATACCCCAAATCTATTTCTAATTATGTGAAAAAAAAATCAAATACAAATATTTCTAAAACATTTAAAAATAAATTGAATAACATGAGTCATACTTATTTTCTGGCTGCATTTTTGCAAAAAATGAAGGCGCAAACCTCTGAATTCTCCATTAGGTGAGAGTTATTGTTTGAGAGTTAGGCCAGATTAATTCCAGAATATGATCCGAAAAAAGAAGCCTCCGTTGAACATCATTGATTCCTTTATATCTTTCTCCCATCATCTGAAAGTAACCCTCAACAGCCAGCGGGCGGATTATTTGTAGCCAGCCACTTGCCATCCACACTGTGGTCCTTGCCTGAAAATATATGCACGTGTGTGGCTGAGCCGACAAATGAAAACAACAAGATTCAGACCAAATCAACAATCTTAAACGACTTATTATTAAGTTTTATTATTGGGTTTGTGTTTGAGTTGTCCCGGACAATTGTTTGTTGGGGAAGCAAGGATTGTGAGAGTAAATGTTTAAAACTGGGATTCCACCAAGCAATCCCAGGGCTCTTAACGGTTCATGTTACAGGTCGCACTGTTATGCGTGTAATTGCAGTGAAATTGACACTTATTGGCGGCTATTCCTGGTCTACCACAATTAACGGTGTTATCGAGTCAGGTTTAGTTCAATTTGTAAAAGACTTAAATTTAATTTGAAATTTAAAGTTTAAATTGAATTTAATAAAATTTTATTTTTAAAGTTTAAATTTAATTGAAGATAAAAATTGAAACTAATCAAATTAATTTGATTAAGTTTATTTATTTTAAAAAATAAGTTTGATTCTCATGCTCGATTTTAAATTCAATTATTTATGTTCGAGTTCGAGTTCAAATTGAGATTTTTTTAATACAAATTAAAACTCGCGAACTACTCAAGTCAAGCAATAAAATACTTAAATTTGACTCGCTCGATAGCTTGAGCTCAAGCTTGACCCGACAATAACCAACCAAATTCAAGCTTTTTTTCGAGTAAAATCCGATTAACTTGCAGGACAGATGCTCTATTTACATCCCTTATCACAATCAGCTCGGCCCTCCATAGCCCCATTTGTTTGCATGGTACGATTAGATTTGATATATTCATTTCATGTTCTTGTAATTTTTTTCGTATTTATGTAATAAATTATATCGTATCTAAAATTATCCGATTTATTGCAGTGAAAGGTTCCCGATGTGATCCCAATTTGGCATAGGATCCATGATCCAGTTTCTAAACCCAACCCATCTCACAATGCAAAGAAAACTGATTTATACGTTTTTCCCAAGTTTCCTAAAGTGGATCTCAACAAGGTCCAAATTCAATGTAGCAGGCTAGCTACCTGATTTGCTGGCCTAGTGCTTTTCAATGGGCAAATATAAAGTCCATATGCAGAGGAAGCTATTTGAAACCAAGATATGTTTTATGAAAGATGGGCCATACTATAACTTTTTAGTACAGAATAAAATCGTATCTTTCTCTCCACGGATGAATGTAGGGTTGTAAAAAAAAAGTCAAAAAAATAAAAAATCGATTGAATTATAATATTCAGCTTGATTTTAAATTCAATTTTTATTAATTTTTGTTTGATTTTAATTTAAATGATAATTAAAAATATTCAATCCGATTCAATTTTAGATTTATAAGTTAAAAAATCATAATTATTCAAACTGAATCGAATACTATTTTTTATTTAATTTTTATAATAAAAATAATTTTTTTATTATTAAATTAGTGAAAAAAATTTAAAAATACTATAGAAAAAATTTTATTTTAAAAAAAATTGATGAAACTGAATCAATCTAAACCGGCACTACAAGATGAGAGATCTTTAGGGACGCGGCAAAAGGACAATAAAAAAAATATTCTCTCTATTTTGATTTTAACTGGATTAGAAACAAACGTTATTTTTAAACTTTTCAAAAATATAATTTTATAAGATGATTATTAAAAATTTTTTATCTCTAAAACTTTTAAAGATAATTTTTAATTTTTCGATGATAATTATTGATCGTTTTTAATTTTTTTAACTTTTGTAGTATGATGAAATTCGCTTTGAATGATTTCAGTTTTATGTAGTATTTAGTTTGATTTTGCTTCAATTAAAGAAAAAACCAAAAAATACTACTCATTACCGCACATTTCAAAGTTTGGATTCATCTTTAAGATCCTTTCAGCCAAACTTCACTCCTTGTAATGACCGTCAAGGAGGTTTTGAGTTTAATATACAACAAGTCTCCTCGTTAAAGTCTTCTCTTTCAAGTCAAGCTAGATGTCATTAACATAAGAACTGTCGAGCATTAGTGCCTAAAACAATTAGTCAACCATCAGTATTTCCATGCACCTTCCACCTATATGACAACCCATTGGAAAATCAATCTCCTGCCAAAGACTTGACTGGCGTTCTAATCTTCATCTTTATATAGACTCCTGAGGATAAGGAATTGTAGGAAAGGAAGATGGAGAACTCATCTAGACTGGGGTTCTTTGAGATAATCAAAGAATCTTTGAAAATCCCTTTGAAGAGTCCCAACTTCATTTTGTTCACCTTCCTCACTTCCCTCCCTCTCTTTTGTTTCCTGGTTTTCAATGAAATCATCCTTCAGCATACCCTGATTGAAGCAGGAAAAATTTTACAGGAAACTGAAACAATAGGTCTTTTCGGAATATTTGGCGATGATTACGAAAGATTACATGGGATTGGGAACTTGTTAGGGAAAGTTTCACCTACGGTCCTTCTACTGAGTTTCTTATTCATGGTAACCCTCCATCTTCTAGACCTTTTCAACACGATTGCAACCGTGGATTTGGCATCAATAATCTATGGATATGGAGGACAAAGAAAACCCATCAGCCTCAAAGACGTGTTCAGCAGATCTCTCAAGGAAACAAGGTTCAGAGGGCCTTTCATTACATCAATCTGCTCTCTCTCTTTAGCTTTTCTTATTCTCCTTGGACTGCTCTCGTTTGCAACATACATATACATGACATCATCTGATGTCTTGTTCATGCTGATATTTGTATTGCTTTTTATAGCTCTATCAGCAAAATACCTCGAGTGGAGTGCCATTTGGAACATGGGGATCGTGATTTCTATCCTGGAAGATAAACAAGGCGATGTAGCATTGCTGGTGTCATCATATCTCAGCAGATGTAACAGAGCAACTGGATTCTTCTTGATGCTAGGATTCTTTGCTTGGAGATTTGCCCTGCGATCTTATTTCATCTATCAAGGGTGGAACAATGGAAACATCAGCAGCCTTGCGGTCACAGCGGTGCATATCAGCCTAGTTTGCTTGGCTAACTTCTTAAAGTGGGTGGCTACAATGGTGTATTTCTATGATTGTAAGAAGCAAAGTGCCTGTCAGAATACCGATGTCGAGGAGTCAAAATTCAGGAATGACTCACAGTTGCAAGAAGGATCTATCTAATAATTTCTCGTTTATAAGTTTTGGGATTTTATTGTATAATTCACCTGTTGGTCTATGTAATAATTTCTCGTGCATAAGTTTTGGGATTTTATTGCATAATTGAAATGTTTTTTAATGGAATTATATATTATTATTAGCATAGCTTGATCATGAAATTCGAAATACTAATTCATACTTTTATTGATCTGTGTTTGTATAAGTACATAAAACAAAATACCAGTTCGACCATTGGACACACATTCATCTCTAGTTTGCTCTGGCTCTTTATTTTTTTTAAGGTATTTGGGTCTGACACTCGGATTAAATATATTTTCGAATATAAGTACAGAGATATAACTTTTCAAAGACTTTCCATACACATGAAAAGCTTAAAAAACATTAAATATACTTGTATCTGATATATAATCATATCTGACATCTATACTCAAATTCGGATAATGTAGATTCATCTTTCTTTACACTCATAGAGGTCCACGTTTAGGGCCTTTGCTATCAACAACTAGTTTTGAGCTTGCATGAACTGAAGAAGATGAGTAAACAATAAATGGCAGAGGAAACTTACCAATTGGACCAGAAGAATCAACTATAAAAGAGCACCTCTTGGGAGCTCAACTCTTGTTGCAAATGCAAGGGGTTTGAAGGGATAAAAAAAACCTTAAATTATATTTCCATATTAATGTCGGAAATTAAGTCGAACACAGCTGTTGAATACGGATACCTCAATAGTCTTCCTCGTATCCAACAGCTACAACATCTGGGAAAAATCACTTTCAGACCTCCTAGCTCCATCTAAGACAAGCACTTTGTAGCTTGATTGCACAAAATTCCAAAAATGACGATATTGACAGCACCAAAAGATTCAAATGTTCGAAAATTTCAATCAATAAGAGCTAAGACTGAAGGTTTTCTCAGCATCCGAATGACTAAAATCTGAAATATCAGAACATCTTGATAATCAGACTTCCCCTGAAAATAGTATCTTCTCAACCTTCACAGAATGTCAAAAGTTGATCATACTAAAATTAAACAATTAGTAAATAAATCTTATTTCCATAATTATTTTTTTCTAGTTTAATAGAAAATGAGAAAAATATAGATATAATTAAATAGAGTGGGAGCAATTTTTAAGGCTTTTTTTGCTAATAATTATATGTATATACATATATTTATATTTCACCTACACAATAGATGTGCATGCGGATAATTTATAAAATCTTTAATATAATATCACGAATCAAGTGACATCAACTTATTAAATGAAAATAATAACATATTAAATATAATTAAAAAATAAAATAAAAATAATTATGTTTTTCGATATTTTATATAATATAGTTTTACAAAAGAATTTTCTACAAAATTTATCCATTTTCTACAAAATTACCTTTGAAGCTCTACCATCCTCAAATAAAGCTCCGAGCTCCATGCACTTTCTTTGGTTCCCCGCAAATCTCTCCGATCTCTTCCCTTAACCAGTTTCTCTTCTCGCCGCCATCATTTTTGTTTACTTTTATTTTCTTTCTAATTTTTTTAATTATTTCTTATTCAATTTCTTTGATATAATTTTAAAGTTATTGCATTGTCTGATATTTTTGTTTTGATCCTTCCTCTTTCACCGCGGAATCTGTGTAGCATCGGAATCCGCAATGGAAGATGAATAGCATACTCCCTTCCTTCCGCTACTTGCCTTCCTCCTCCTCCACCACCACCACCGCCACCTCCACTCCACGTCCTCCGCCGCTTTTCGCCGCCAATGCTCCTACCGACTTCCTCCTCCTATGGCGTCACCAAATCTTAGAACCCGACAGCGACTTTGTTTCTTACTGGAACCATGTGTTTTTTATCATTTGCATCATGGCTTTGTTCATTGACCCTCTTTACTTCTTCCTCCCTTACGTCGGGGGCCCTGCATGCTTGGCTTCCGACGCTCGAATGGGGGTGTTCATCACGGTTTTGAGGTCTATGGCTGATCTTTTATACCTTTTAAACATGCTCATGAAGTTTAGGACTGGATTCGTCGCCCCGAATTCTAGGGTTTTTGCTAAAGGTGAGCTTGTTATGGATGCGAGGGAGATTGCCATGCGGTACTTGAAGAAGGACTTTGTCATTGATCTTGCAGCTACCTTACCACTACCTCAGGTTGTTCTTCTGTAAAAATAAATTCCCTTAAAATGGAGTTTTTTTTTTTTTAATGATTACGGGTTTCTAAAACCAATCTTACTACAAAATTTAAAGAAATTATTGCTAATAGTCTCTAAAAGTTTTAAAAACAAAAATATTTATCGCTAATAGTCATAAGTTTTAGTATTTTAAAATGAAAAATCAACCCCTAATGTAATTATCTAATATTCATATCCAATGCTTTTAAATTTAAGGTAAAGTGAACTTTTTCTTATTATGTTCTTATTGCATCTTTTAAAATCTCTTATTTAATAATATCTGTTTAAATTTGATCCGTCGAACGTCTGTGTCATCTAAACTATTCTCAATTGCCATTAAGCTTTATTTCGTTCTGTTTTTTAGGGCTTATTTTTTTGTAACATTTCTAATTGCAGTTTGTCATATGGGTATTGATTCCAACCACAAGAAACTCAAGGACCGATCATGCCAACAACACCATTGCTCTTATTGTTCTCCTTCAATATGTTCCAAGGCTGTTCATTATTTTCCCTCTTAACCAAAAGATCATTAAAACTAATGGAGTTGTTGTCAAGACTGCTTGGGCGGGAGCTGCATACAATCTCCTTCTCTATTTACTTGCCAGTCATGTAAGAAAATCCCAAGTTACTACTTAATTTGCTTGTAATTTAGTCTCCATTTGGCGAGCAAGAGTTCTCTGTAATTTCATATAACTTGACCTAAATTTGTGCAAGAAAAAAAAAAAATCCGAAATCACAGCCTGGCCCATAACCACATCTAATATACATAAATTCATTAAAATTTTCAAAAGAATTAAGAATGATTAATAATTGTTTTCAAAATATATGAAATCACCCCTAAAACTTTTAGGGACAAAAGAATCATCTCTAACAATCATTCTTTAAAATTGTGCACTTAAAAAATTTTGAAAACGATATTCGTCCTCAAAATTGTTAAATCCAAAATAGAGAAAGTGGTTATTTTCGTCTTCTTATCTCCTCCTTAAAACTTTTTTATTTTGCAGTGATTGTTACATATAAACGATTACTTTTATCTGATGTTGGCGTAGGTATTAGGAGCAATATGGTATTTGTGTTCCATAGCAAGGCAGTTCTCATGCTGGAAAGCCGAATGTGCTCGAGAGAATGCCTCGAAATTTCTTGCTTGCATCCCAAGTTTCCTAGATTGTAATAGCTTGACAAATCCCGAGAGGCAATATTGGATGAATGTCACTAAGGTGCTTGCTAACTGTGATGCCAGGAACAGCAAGGTTGATTTCAAATTTGGAATGTTTGCAGATGCTTTTACCAATGATGTTGCTTCCAAGAACTTTGTTATAAAGTATTTGTATTGCCTTTGGTGGGGTATAAGAAATTTAAGGTATGACACTCAAATTATATTAAATTTTTTTTTTTAACATGACACAAGTATACGATGCAACAATAACATGAACACGATTCATTGATATGTCTGATACTAGGAAATCATAAGTTGTGCATAAGTTAAAAAGAGAGTAAAAATCAAAATCTGTTTTTTGAATTGATCTTGCAAGTATTTTAACAATGGAATTCAGTCCCATTTGAATTATATTGGGAGAATTTGTGGTCTGTTAGTCTGATAAAAATAAAGATGTTTATTATGCATTAATGGTTTCTTTCAACTTTATGCTTATATATATTTATCCATTGTTTCTTAATTTGCAGTTCATATGGGCAGAATTTGGAGACAAGCATATATATTTGGGAGAATTTGTTTTGCATTTTCATTTGTATTTTTGGATTGATTCTGTTCTCACTGTTGATTGGCAACATGCAGGTAATGCTCAACTTTTCAATTTTCTTTTTTTCAAAGAATTATATTTCATATTCACGTAAGAATATGTGTCAAGTATATAATATAGATGTATACAAAACACGGATGTTTTAAAAAAAAATGAAAAGTCCGGGTAACCTAAGCAATAACCTTCAACTGATGCAATAAAGGTTCTGTTTTTCCTTGAAGACTTCATTGCAATCAATGACCGTCAGAATTGAGGAGTGGAGGCTAAAACGAAGAGATACAGAGGAATGGATGAGGCATCGACAGTTACCTGAGAATTTGCAAGAACGTGTTCGACGATTTGTCCAATACAAATGGCTTGCAACAAGAGGAGTTGATGAAGAATCTATATTGCAATCTTTACCATTGGATCTCCGCCGCGAAATTCAGCGCCATTTGTGTATGTCCCTTGTTCGCCGTGTAAGTTGTCTCGGCACCTTATCTTTGTTGTTTAGAACATTAAAAGAATCAATATTAGTGCAGCAAGCAACATGATCCTTTTCTAGGTAATCACCATCGAAGTACTGTAATACTAAAAGGATTAAGATCTATCTTTGTTAAGTTTGATTCTTGTGTGCCGTGGTTCCCCTTCCAGTTCCATGCTTAAAAGATTTTACTGTGTCTTTAATCCCCTATGCCTAGCATTTTCTGGCTTTCTTAACTTTGTAGGTTTTAGTTTACCTTTGATGCTGACTATATTCTCCTTTATTGGTATCTTAATCTGTATAGTATTGTCTAAGTTTTTTGGAAGAATTGGTTTAGATGGTGGAGTAATTGGTTTCTAAAATACGGGTTATATGGCATCCAACAAGTCTAAGGTTTGAATTCTAATATGTGTGACGCTTCTCCTATTCCAGTTTATAATATATGAGGTTACAACTCTTATTTCATTGGCTAGGTTCCATTCTTCTGACAAATGGATGATTAAACTCTTGATGCTAACAAATTTTGGATTTGAATCTTAGTATCTACAACCGTCTATTTATTCTTAGGCTACGACTTTTATACCAAAAATTATTAGTTGGCTTCTAGCCCTGGAATTACTTGTTATTTGAACAATTTCCATTTCATCGACTCTGGCTAGGTTCCATTCTTCTCAGAAATAGATGATCAACTTCTTGAATCTAGCAGGTCTGGGGTTTAAATCCCAGTATTTGCAATCTTTCCCAACCCTATTTTCAGGCTCTCACCTATTTTGTTTTAAGATAATATTAGTTGGTTTCTAGCTCTGGAATTACTCGATTTTTGAATAAAGTTTTATTTCATTGGCTAGGTGCCATTCTTCTCACAAATGGATGACCAACTTCTTGATGCCATATGCGAGCGTCTCGTCTCATCTTTGAGTACCGAGGGCAATTACATTGTCCGAGAGGGTGATCCAGTGAATGAGATGCTATTTATCATTAGAGGCCAACTCGAGAGCTCAACAACCGGTGGAGGAAGATCAGGGTTCTTCAACTCCATCACCCTGAGGCCAGGTGACTTCTGTGGAGAGGAGCTGCTGACATGGGCCTTAATGCCAAACTCTACCCTTAATCTACCCCTTTCAACCAGGACAGTCCGAGCCGTTTCCGAAGTCGAAGCTTTCGCACTCCAAGCTGATGACCTGCAATTTTTCGCAGGCCAGTTCAAGCGGCTTCAGAGCAAGAAACTCCAGCACGCTTTCAGGTATTATTCTCATCAATGGCGAACGTGGGGTGCATGCTTCATTCAAACCGCTTGGAGAAGGTTTAAAAAGAGGAAGATGGCAAAAGAGTTAATCACAAGAGAGAACAGCTTTTACTACAAATCATTACTCGATCAAGATCAAGGGATTTACAGTATCGACGACATCGACATCGAAGACGGATTATTACATGAAGATGACAACATTGAAAGAACATCCACCGATAACCCTAACAATATTCAGCAATTTGGAGCAACAATTTTGGCATCAAAGTTTGCTGCAAATACTAAAAAAGTTTCTAACAATAATCCCAAAGTTTCTCTGATTGATTCTTCTTCTGACAGTCTAAAGATGCCCAAGTTGTTTAAACCAGATGAACCTGATTTCTCCGTAGACAATATTGAAGATGTTTAGATATTAGACAAAGAAAAGCTAGTTTAGATTATTTTCCATGACATCATCACTTCGTGTAAATTTTTACTTGTAGAATATACATGTATATCTATATATATATATAGCAACAAAAATCACGTTATTAAATCTCTTTAGCATTGATTTTTGAACCCTAAAAGCCAAATTGAAATAAGAACTTCAACTACATTTGCACTATTCGAGGCAATTTAGGTTTGTTGATTGTATTATATTCTAATTTCTAGAGTCAGATTATGTTTTCCTAGATTGATCTGTAAAACTTTAGAACCAAAGCTGGCAAAATATTTGGATTTTTTTTCTTTATTTAATAGTAATTTGAATTGCAAAACCTGAATGAATCTCAACTAAATTTGCTGGGTTTTCTCTTGATTTATGGCCAATATCAAGATTCAAAATACAAATACAGTATGTGTATTGAATATATTATATTAATTATATTTAAACGTAGAATACATAATAAATAGAATACTTATATAATTATTAAACACCAATTTTTTACATTATTAAATCTCAATTTAACATTTAAATTCCATAAATCTTTGCTCAGTAGGCATAACAAACTATAATTAGTGTAATAGCGTGACTGTAGATTAGATAGATGTAATTGCTTCTCTAATTTTATTTCTTCTTTCTCTTATGAAACACGTCGCTGAATTATTCCCATGTACCCAATTTAAAATAAATTTTAAATACGAGTATGTGTTATTTATTTAATTTTTTCATATATTAAAAGGATAATTTTTACAAACCCATTCGAATATGTATAACACACATCAAAAAATGCTTTTAAAAATATGTATATATATATATATATATACACACTATATTTATAAAAAGTACCAAAAACAAAAAAAAAATTAAGAACCATATATTATCCTCCATACAAATTACTACGAACGTTATTTGAAATTAAAGACAATAGGTATAAAAAGTTAGGCCAGAAATTTTAACATATTCCTTGTTCTATTATCCCCGAGATTAAAGAGAAGTTTCAAATTAAAAAAAAAAAAATCTGTCTAATATTATAACATGGAGTCTACATGGGAGGAGAAAACAAGCTCGATTTTACATCTAACTTGCAAAAATTAAATAATCCGTAGCTTTCACTAATAATAATAATAATAATAAGATTCCAGCTATGACATACCAACTAGCCATAACCGGCAGCTGAGAAATTGACAGGGAGGGCCATAAACATTTACAAAAATTTAAAATGATGTTAACATATGATAAAGACATCTAAACTAGAAGAATCCAAACATTTGGATATGTTACCCAAAATCAGCGCATATATGCGTTCGATACGAATACGGATTTAGAAAATCGTACATCATATTCATATCTGAATATATGAATAATACAAATACTTTAAAAAAATAAGAGTCCGGATAACGTAACTTAGACAAGCACACGATAACATATCTGATAGAACATTCTGCTTTGAGATTAAACTAAACTATTTTTGCAACCCATAAAAGAGACGAGGAAGACCCGAGAGAGAACCATATGCAAAGAATATCATTCGTACGATTCCAATTCAATCCGACTAATTTCTTAACAATGATTCAAGAGAATTCAAACGATTCCAATTCCAATCTGACTAATTTCTTAAAAATGATTCAAGAGAATATACAAGGAAAAAGACAAAACCAAAACCAAAGCAATAAGAGGTGACTATAGACTCGGCTCAGTAAAGCTCATATATATGCGGGTAAAATAAGAATAGACATTACTTGCTATAAACTCATATATCATCTATATAAAAAACTCACCGCTAGGAACCAATAATGAGACCTTCACGAGCAATGTTCGTGACACGGAGCACTGCTTGTGCACTTAAAGGAGAAAGCTTTGACAGACAAAAGTTCTCCCAAGAGCCCATCTCTGGATGCTCAGATATTGTTGTTGAAAGGCCATGGGATCTCTCATATACAGTTTGCAGCTCCAAAAGAAGGGTTCGAGCAGCCTCCCGAGACTCCGGGAGCTGGTCACTTAGTTGGGATGCAGCTA
>JBBYHK010000013.1:6809162-6828638 GCA_038382065.1 Adansonia grandidieri
CAAGAATTGGACACTAATATCTTTGAAATGTCAAAGTAGGTTTATCTATTAGGGAAATTGGCATTGATCAGATATGAAATATGAAAGTGACAGTCTGACAATTAATGCAGATATGCATCAACAATATTCTATAACTGGTTTTTTTTTTTTCTTATTTCAGAATTGCTTTAAACCTTAACTCCTCCAAACAACAAATCTGCTCACTTTACAATAATTAATTAGTAATAAATACTATGTTCTAAGCTAAAAGAAAGGGTTTTAATTTCCAATTCTTTAATTGTGTCTAAAGTTATATATCAAATTCTAATCTATTAATCAAAACGAAAACAGAAAAATTACTATACAAAAGTAATTTTTATGAAATAAGTGAACTTTGAAATCGTTTTTTTTTTCCTTTAATTTAAGAAGAAAAGGACTTATTTGAACTTTACTTTCGAATAGAAAATTCATGCGTTGATTATTGAACTAAATATTTAGATGCTTAAATCTTGATTGTTCATATAATGAAAGGAATATACGTAAAAACATGCATGACCCAACTTGGGCATTCAAATTAAACTATTTTATAAAATGATAATTTTGTATACTTCCTTCCCCAACATGTAGCCAACAAAATGAAACATAATTTAATTAAGCCAACAAAAAGGGAAAATAACTTTTATAAAGGTTAGGCACTAAGGCAAGATTACATATATATATATATATATATATATGTATGTATGTGAAAAGGGTAGGTATTAATATTCTATCTATATTTTATAGTAGTTGGGATTTAAATATCATGTGATTAGGGTTTGCCACCATCTTTTTCATATTGTTTTTTTTTTTTTTTGTGCAAATAAAATATTAGCAGAAACTGTCATTGTTGTTTGTTGTTGAAGACGAGACATTAATAATTCTACTAGAAATTAGGGTGAAGTTTAATTGTAGAATAATTAGTATCTTTGGTTGGTGTGTGTGTATATATATATATATATATATATATATTAGATTACTAGCAAATCATGGTATCGGCTATTTATATATTTAAAAAATAAAATATACACAAACCCATAATTATATATTTGCCATTTTAACTAATAACCGCTGATTAGGAAATGAAAAAGTCTTCTAATTTTACCAATTAGACTTATTTTAATTAATTAATTATAAAAAAATTCTTCTAATTAAATATTTTATGGATTGGGTCCTAACCAGCAGGCAAGCTGGGGGAGTTGCACCATTGGAATATACTTTAGTTATGATAATGCATTAAAAAAATTATAAAATTTGATAAGATTTATATTTGATATATTTTTGATGTATTAATGAATTATATTATGTCACTTATTAATAAATAAAATTATTCGTATTTATTTTAAATTATTTTTACTTATTATTGAGATGTCATAGTCACGTGTGATTAATTAACGAATATATAGTATATAGATTTCTACATTGATATGGATGATCATGGTCGGTAGAATTCCATGGCATATGCATTTTCAGTCTTATCATATTTATTAATGTTGTAGACATAATGAATGCTATTATTATCAATTGTGGTAAATATTGATGGTGAATATTATTAACAAAAAAAGCCAAAACAACAAAATAATAAATAATACATTATGTTACGGCCATTATTTAAATTCCCATTGCCTCTATTCTTTTTCATGCCATATGGATGGTAACAATTTCTATGTCCATATACATATGGACCGGCCATTGTAAACTCTCCGTCTAATCCCATGTCACAAAACCTCTGTTTTTGATATAATAAAATAAAAAATATGTTATAGATATTAAGATCTGAACTATAAATTTGTTAAAAGTAGAATATTACCTTTTAAAATTTTAAAAATAATTACGTTAATTAACTGAATTAAATACCCAATAATTCATAGCAGCATCTCTTTTTACTTCCCAAATACTGATTCTCTAAGTCAGGGAAGGATATTTCATGAAATGGAATTCCTTTGAAAATACATTGGGATGTCTTCATGTCTTTTTAATGTCACTAATCATTCGATTCTATGTTTTGTGACTTTGTTCATTGCTTTTTCTCTTTTGACCCTACCTAAAATCTTGTACCATATAATACTATAGCTTTAATAAAAAGAAGACAAAAAGGGGAAGAAAAAAAGACAAAAAAAAAGGGTTCATTTCCTTTATTAATTGTCTTTGAATTCAAAAGGGTTTTTCTTAAATTATTCTTTTTTCATGTTAAGACTTTACAATTTATGTATTTATGTTTAGTTTCAGTTTCTTTGGTTAATTTTATAAATATAAATACAAGAAAAAATAGTAAACATGTTAAAATCTTAAACCAAAATACTATATGTGTTTTAGATATATCGTATTAATTTTATTTAAACTTGTCTTATTTTTTAAATTGTGTCTAAAATTATCAATTTCCTATTGTCTTGTTTCCTTAATTAATTGTGAATTTTGATAAATAAATAATGATTACTCAAATTTTCTCCACTCACGAGACTCTATAATTAACCGATTATAACTTTCATGTTGACCATTCCTGGTTTAATATCAGGGTTATTTAATAAACAAGCTATTTATTTTTTATTTTTTAAAATTACAATGATGTCATAATTTATATACCGATTTTATGATGAAAATTTATCTTGTCTATCTATTAGTAAAGTTTTTAGAATTCACAAGTACGTTAATTACCTTAGACTATAGGATATATTAAATATGGTAAAATTTTAACTCGTTTGATAAGTTAAAAAATTTTACAAACAATGTATTAAAATGAACTTCTAATATAAATTATATTTATTATTAAAAATATAATTAAAAAAGTGAAAATATATAATAATCTTTTGACTTTGATTATGAAATTAACAAATTTTGTCGTTAATCTATTAAAAACGAACTCTCGAAAACAATTCATTTAAAATATTCTTTGCAACAAAACTAAATAATAAATTCTAATAATAGTTTAATAAATTGTCTGTTGTTTTTTTATCTTTGTCTTTTTTTAGCAAAATTTAAAAATGAGAATTAAAAATATATATTATCAAGTTTTGGAGTAATGTGGGCCATACCAAATTTTTTGGGCCCACCTATTATTGGGCTGAGGTTTGGACCACCGAAGGGATGTTACTATTATACAATATATATATATATATATATATATATAGATATATGCTGTCACCAAATAACAGCAAGAATGAAAGCTGAATGTGGTCCACGTGGAGTCCTACAACACTTTAAAGCTGCAATCAAAGTCTTCGACGTGTCACAAAAGAAAACAACCTTTCACATTCCTAATAGTACGGTACTGTCTCCTCTACCTTTTCCCCTCCAAAACCTTTCCCGTTAAAAAGCCGTTAATCGCGCCAAGTTTTCAACCGTCTCTTACTCCCCCCACGCCCCCAAAAAAAAATATTTTCCCAAATAAGAAAGCAAAGTAAGATAAAAAAAAAAAAAGAATTTACCCCACTTGTTAATTTTGAATTTGATACCAACATCTCGGAAAAAATATAATTAAAATATAATAAAATATAATATAAATATTTGAATGTATTAAAATTTTTATAATATAAATCATTAACATGTTAGAACTCGGGATGTAGTTCAATTAATCAATGTAGTTACTTATAAAAGATAACATTCAATATGTATGGGCTCGATTATTAGCATATGTAACCTTTTTGCTCTATTTTTGGGCTGTGGCCTCTTTTATATTAAAAATTTACTGAAATACTAAAATTTATGAAAAATAATTCAAATATAACTAAAAAATTTTATATTTTGTCAAAATATACGAAAATAATATAAATACGAGATAATATAAATATGGAAGCAAAAATAATTAAAAAATTTAAAAATTGGTGGGAGAAAAGTCACCTTCTAAATTGCTTCAAAATTGCACCTCTTTATAACCCCACACCAATAAATAAATAAATCAATAGATAAATTATTTAAATATATTTTCCCATTTCGCTGCTTTCCTTTGAAAAAAATACCCATTTCTCCCTCTCCTTTTATATTTCCAAAAAAAAAAAAAAAATACATATATTTATATAAGCCAACGAAGATTTAGAAAATACATGACACCACTCTATTCCTTCATCATCGTATTATCATCATCTTCTTCTTCTTCTTCTGTATATAACACCCAGATATTAAAATCAGCATTAAAAACTTCGGGGGTTTATTTTTTTTGGGATAAAATTTTGGGATTTCTTCATTAAACAGAATTAAGTAAGGTACTATTCATTTTTGAATCATGGTTATTGAGCATTCAATGTTTTTTTTTTTCTTTTTTCTTCTTTTTATCTTTCTATGTATTTTTGCTATAATTGTTTTTTATTTTTTAGCAGTCTTATTATGATGTTAACCATTGAATTTTATAATAATAGAGTGGAGCGGATTAGTTACTTTGGCTAGCTTTTTTTTTTTGGATGCTATGGAAGAATTTGATATTGAATATGGATTTTTCTTGGGATATTTCTGATAATGAAAATGGAATCGGTTTTGTCTATATAGTTTTGGTGATTTACTTTTGAAGTTTGCATTGGTTTTATTTTTTTAGCAGTTCCAATGCCTGGATTAGCTATGGATGCAACGCATGGCGAAACCGGAATCGAAGAACATAACAATGGATTTTACACACCTTATAAGGACAGTTTTAATCAGGAAAAGTCTCCAAGAAGTGCATTGAGTCCACAGAGTCAACGTAGTGATTCCCTTGATTTAGCCATTGACGGTGTGATGGCAACCTCCATTGAGCAGCTTTATCACAATGTTTATGAGATGCAAAGCTCTGACCAATCTCCATCAATGACTAGTTATGGATCGTTCGGTGAGGAATCGAGGATTGATTCCGAGCTGCGCCATCTTGTCGGGGATTTCGGCATTGTTGAAAAAACAAAGGAGGTGGTAGCAGAGAAGAAAGAAGAAGAAGATAGTGTTGATGACTTGACACTTAAGAAAGAAAATATGGTTACCGACAAAATGTCTGTGAAGAACAAGAACCAAACTCAAGGTGTTAAGAACCGTCGTCGCTTGCAATTGGAATCTGAAGCATCAGCAAAATCAAGTCCGAAGAGCAAATCTTCGCAAGAGAAAACTCCGGTGGAAAAGAGGCATGAGAAGAATGCAAGGAAACTAAATGCAGCTTCCCCTTTGAGGAAACAGAAGAATTTTGCTTTACTTGGTGCAAAGTTTCAGAATGGAACTGGGGATTCTCCAGAGGCAGGGTTGGAGAATCCTGACCTCGGACCATTTCTGCTTAAACAGACAAGGGATCTGATGTCTTCGGGTGAAAATCCACAGAAAGCCCTTGAATTGGCGATTCGAGCGACGAAATCATTTGAGAAATGTGCAGATGGCAAACCAAGTCTAGAGCTAGTCATGTCTTTGCATATTGCAGCAGCATTGTACTGTTGCTTAGGCCAATACAGTGAGGCAATTCCAGTTCTCGAGCGCTCGATTGAGATTCCGGTGATCGAGGATGGCCAAAATCATGCACTTGCTAAATTTTCTGGATGCATGCGACTGGGTGATACTTATGCAATGTTGGGTCAAATTGAGAATTCAATATTGTGTTATACAGCAGGTTTGGAGATTCAAAGACAAGTTTTGGGAGAAACTGATCCTCGAGTTGGTGAGACATGTCGATATGTCGCCGAAGCACATGTTCAAGCTCTGCAATTCGATGAGGCTGAGAAGCTTTGTCAAATGGCTCTTGACATCCACAGGGAGAAGGGCGTTCCTGCTTCTATCGAAGAAGCTGCTGACAGAAGACTCATGGGACTCATCTGTGACTCGAAAGGCGATTATGAATCAGCACTTGAGCATTATGTTTTAGCTAGCATGGCCATGGCAGCCAATGGCCATGAACTGGGCGTCGCTTCCATTGATTGTAGCATTGGAGATGCATATTTGTCATTAGCTCGGTTTGATGAGGCAGTTTTTGCCTATCAGAAAGCGCTCACAGTATTCAAATCTGCAAAAGGAGAGAATCATCCAACAGTTGCTTCTGTTTTCGTTCGTTTGGCTGATTTGTACAATAAAATAGGAAAATTAAGGGATTCCAGAACTTATTGCGAAAATGCACTCCGGATTTATGCAAAGCCAAATCCTGGAATCCCCTCAGAAGAGATTGCCAGTGGTCTCATTGACATTGCTGCAATATGTCAATCTATGAATGAATTGGAACAGGCTCTCAAACTACTCAAGAAGGCTTTAAGTATTTTCGGCAAAGCCCCAGGTCATCAAAGCACTATTGCAGGCATTGAGGCACAGATGGGAGTCATGTATTACATGATGGGGAACTATGCTGACTCCTACAACACCTTCAAAAGTGCCATCTCGAAGTTTCGAGTCAGCGGAGAGAAGAAATCTGCCTTGTTCGGGATTGCTCTCAATCAAATGGGACTCGTCTGCGTACAGCGATACTCGATAAATGAGGCAGCTGATCTGTTCGAAGAAGCAAGGACCATTTTAGAGAAGGAATATGGTCCTTATCACCCTGATACATTAGGTGTGTACAGCAACCTGGCTGGCACCTATGACGCAATGGGAAGGTACTAATGAATCTGTTATCTGAACCCAAGTTTTGAACTATCTTATCATTTAGTAGCAGTTCTCATGTTTTTATTTTGACAAATTCTATGTTTCACAGGTTAGATGATGCCATTGAAATTCTGGATTACGTTGTTGACATGAGAGAGGAGAAGCTTGGAACAGCAAATCCAGATGTCATTGATGAGAAAAGAAGGTTGAATGAGTTATTGAAGGAAGCAGGCAGGGTCCGGAGCCGAAAATCAAGATCACTAGTAACGCTCCTTGACAGCAGCGCTCAGATAATCAAAGATGATGGCATTAAGGTATCATAATACTGTTGGTATGTAAATATCTGTAAAAATTTTAGTGTGAAAAGAGGATTAGGTGGTTGGTTTATCCAATTTCCCAGTCAGCAAATCCGGGATAAAAAAATAATGGCAGCAACAGATATATATAGATGTATAAACCTGGTTTCAACAGTTGTTTTGAGGGGTCAAGAGAAAATTTATTGTTCATTGACTATGGAATTTTTTATATTCCTTTTGTAACATTCTTATTTGTATGTTTCAATATTTTTTTCAATAAAGAAATGCTTTGGTTGTTAATTTCTACCACATTAAATTAAGAAAACCCACCTTTGATCTCCTCAACAGCAACTCTTTTTGATGTGCCATTTTTCTAGAACTCTCCAGAAAAGCTTATATCAAAAGACATAAATGCACCCAATTCTATGCTTTCTAAATTAAGTACCTTTAACATACATCTTGTTTGGATTTCTCACTTTTTTTAAGTATCAGTATTTTAAAAATGGATATTGGGATATGATCTTTCGAAGATGATCCAAATACATTTAAATCTAAAAAAAATAAAATATATTTATGCCGAACATATATCTGCATCTACTATTCACACCCGAATCCGAATACATACAGTCACATCATATCAGCTCATTGTAGGTAACTGCTTATTGTTAGAAGTTTCTTGATTTGGAAGACCAAATTGACCAAAGAGCTAGCAACAAAGATAAGTTGGCTTTCAAGCCTTCAAAACCTTTGTGGTAGTAGGTGGCTTTTGGTAAAACCTGGTTTTGTAGGCTGAAAGTTAAAGAATTGAATAGTCTGCCAAAGTTGACTGGCATTAATGAACCATCCTTGCCTTTCCCTTCATTATAAGTAATCTCAAGGTTGTAGTAGATTGTTGCACAACACCAAAGAAAACCATGACCTGAGCTGTATTAAATAACTATCTGAAATGGACAAACTTCCCATATTTGCTTCCGCTGCCAAATTGAATAATCTAGAAAAGCGTTCTTCCGTAATATCAACTGGAATAAGACTTAATTTTAAAGAAATCCTCAACCTGACAGTTGAGTGAACATTTTTGCAAGGAACCAAAAGCTTAAATCCTACATTGTTTCTCGAATTTGAATGTTAGGGTAAGAAATAAGAATGTTCAATTTGTTCTCAAAATTTCCATGCATTTAAAGATTTCTTAGAAGGATTATATCTCATACTCATATCTAAATATATATTAAACATAGATATTTCAAGAAAAATAAGAAAACAGGAGCATTTAGCCTAAATTCAACTATATTTTACCATTAAAGTATTTTACCTCATCTCTAAGCTAATATGACAAAAGCGTCAAAATCTTACATTGATGAGAAAATGACCAATGACCTCAATTAAAACTGGTGGGTCAGAGAATTACACATTGAAAATGCAATTTGCAGCTGATTAGTTAGTTGCCTGACTGTATGTATGGCATCCCAGCCAACTACGTTAGCTCCTTATCGTAGTCGAGGAGAAATTGGACTATTTGTGGAGTTGGGTAGGTAAAACAGCATCGTGGAATTGATTACCAATATTGTCAAAACTCACGAGGGTGTATTCGTATTTGGCAAAGCAGGTGAACGTACTCGTAAAGGGAATGATTTTTACATGGAAACAAAAGAATTTGGAGTAATTAATGAACAAAATCTTGCATGAAACAAAAGTGGTTTTAGTCTACAGTTGTTTTAACTCTTCATTTGTATTGACTATTATATGTTTGACATTCATGTTTGATGCATACTCAAATATGGGTATGGAGTTATGACTCTCAAAACATCTCTCAAATACATGAGAAAACATAGAGATAATCGAATATACCCATGTCTGGGTATTGTCTGACACTTGCACCTGAATAAAATAACCAGCTAATATGCCAGCATTGAATGTCACATGGATGATCCTGAACTGTTCCATTGAACTAGGGTTTTGTAGCTTTGCAAGGGGAGATTAGTTTGGGCAAACATCAAATTCTGTACAAGGAAGGCCTCTGAGAAGTCATCTACCAGAGGGAGAAAGGTTTTAAATGACAGGCTATTTTCATGGTTGTGGAAAATTGACCAAAAAAAATCTTAGTCCGTGAGCTTTGCCTCCCAAAATATGCCTATATTCATGTGCACAGGATCCTCACATAGCATGGCTCTTTGCTAGAAATTGTAAAAAAAAAAAGAAAAAAGAAAAAAGCAATGTTGGCCTACTTATATCGGGAATTCATGGTAAGACAACCTATCACATTTGATACATTTATTTAATATGTATTTGGTTATGGATATAGAAGTAACATTTTTTAAATATCTGAAATAATTATAAAATTTTAAATATATTTATGTCAAATATATATCATTATCTGATATTCATACTCAAATCTAAGTAAGATAAGTTTTCACAATTGAATGGAATTGCAGTAACTGATAAACCAGAGTTGAATGTTAGGAGTTAGCCACTTAGGAACCCAAATGGTCAAGAACCATGAACACCCAAAAGCCCAAACCAAACAAAACATCTTTGACAAACCCTTTCTTCGTTAAAAAAAGAGGTAAGTGGGTCTCAAAATTGCTTGTCAAACCAGTTTTTAGTTGTAAAGACAAATGATGGTGAAGCCTCAGTTGACAGAAGAAGGCCCAAAAGGGTCATGACCCAAAACGGTTTGAATTCAAGTGTTCCTAACTCCTAGGGCTGATAGAAAAAGGCTACTGCACTAATATAAGTTTCAAATCCGAATGTCATAGCTATATATAATTTTAGATTTAATAATTTATATATTTTATTATATAATAATTAAATTTTAAATATTTAATATATATTAATTTTGATAGATTAATAATTTAAATTTTAAAATATCTATTTATGTCGTGTAATCATATATAATATTATTGAAGTTTAGATAACTCTAGCCCAGCTGATTGGGAATTTGTGATTGCAAAACCTACCACCTGTTTATCCTTATATTTTGATTATACATTTGATAACTTTCTGCACAATAACAAAAAGAAAAAAAACATGACATATTTACTATACGTGCTCAAAAGATATGTGGGCTAAAGTCTCTTTATTTAAACAAAAGTGAAGGTCTCTTTGAAAATTCTGCACACGTATGTGCTCAAGAAAAGACAAGAACAATGCACATGACCATGTCTTGTTAGGACATGACCATGTCATATAATTAAAACTTCTACCGTTTATCAACATCAATTGTAATTGATAAAGCAAAAAGGCAGGTTTAAATAACATAAAGTACCATAAACAAACTAATAAAATATCATAATGACTGTACCATGCAAATCCTTAAGCATTAAACAAAAATGAAGATAGAACATTGTTGAGTATATGTTGCTTCTAAGATAAGCAAAACAAACCTTTCATTTCTTCTGATCAACTGATCAGCTTTTGTCTGAAGATATATTTATGTTGTCTGAAGATGAACTTTATCAGTCAAAACATGCCATGATTGCTGCTTTTTTTTCTTGATCAATCATCAAATGTGTGTTTGATGATGACAAGCATCTTGAATTGGAACTGGCGGATCAGAGAAGGAGCCATTGAGAATTTTGTCTGCAACCCACATATTGGCTGCCTGAGAGTAATGTATGCCATCCCAGCTAATGTGCATTGATGGATGATTGCAAGGATTGCCATAAACTGTTCCATTCACCATAGCTTTGTTGCCACAACTAATGTGGTATGACCCATAAAAGCTCCCACAACAATAATCAACTGGATCAACAAAACCTGCTTATAAAAATAACACTGCAGTTAAATCTCCTTTTTTCCCAGCTGCTTAGTCCAGGCAATGCTTTATGTTATTTGAACTTCGATGTTAGTATCAGATATAAGTATGTGTCCAATACGAGTATGTTCAGTTTTTTCTAAGCTTTTCCATATATTTGAAGGGTTTTTAAAGCTTTGGACACGGATGTCAGACACAAGTATTTTAAAAAAAAAATGAAGAATCCAAGCAATATAAGCAATCCTTACATTTTACAAAACTTTCGAACATGTTTACCTAGATTCTTGGCGTTGCTAACGAGCGCGTATTTGGCTGAATAGACATCAACATAGGTGAATTTGGCAAAAGGAAGTTGGATCCTCAACTGGGAAATCTTGTCCTTAAGCTGCCTGTTTAACTCCATAGCCACCTCATTTTCAGGCTTCACACATCCATTGTTATCTAGATTCCCAGGCCTTGATTTGTCATATAGAACAGAAAATGGCAAGCAACCAATGGGACCGGTATTATGCACCCAAAAGAACCTTGCCCCTTCCTTGTAAAGTAGCTGAAACCAGGAAAAGTGACAGTATTAATTAGTTCAATCATATATTGCTCCGTCTTTTTATTATTATTTTTTTTATGTATCCATGTTCAACGTACACATTTTTTAATATGAATATAGAGACGTGATCTTCTAAAAAACTCCAAATATATAAAAAATTTTAAAAAAAATATATTAATATTAGACACGCATCCATATCAAACAATCACAATCAAATCATAATAACTTAAAGTTCAACTACACTTTGATAATACTTCAGCTCAAGAATTAGTATTCCCTTACATGGATAGATTGGGACAACTGGCCTATGATATCGGGGATAGATGCTAGAACTTGTTCCACTGTTGTGTCTTGGAAACCACGAGCAAGATCATTTTGTCCAATATCGAATGTGTATAAACCCTGTGAGAATTCTGCGGGCCTTGGTAGATTGCTAATGGTTAAAGGGTTTCTTCCTGACGTCAAAATTCATAAGTTAAAAAGTATAAATTGCTGATAGAATTCAGAAAATATTACAGATTATATTACAAAATGTAAGAGTTGCTTCCTTAAAGAATATTGACTCTTTATGTTTTTTGAAATATTATATTTGATGTCTGCATTTGATATATTTTCGGACATAAGTATAAAATAAGATCCTCTAAGAACTTTCTAAATACATAAAAAATTTTAAAAAAAATTGAAAATAACTGTATTAGATGCATCTGTATCCAACACTTACACTCGAATTCGAGTAACGTAATCCTTAAATATTCTTGCAACGGAGGAAATGACTTACTGTTGAGGCTAAGTTGATTGTATAGAGCAGTAGTTCGAGTTTTAAATTGAATGAACTGTGAAATCTGAACCCCAAGATTGAATGGACTATAACCAGGCGGTCGGATCGATGAACCTCCGGTTGCAAAATTAGCACCATGTCTAAAATTTGTTCCAACTGAGTCCAGGTATGCACTGAGATATGGTAACTTCAGATTCTCAGCTGCAACAAGCAAACAAAAATGGAAAATTTGAAACTCGTAAGCTGAAGCATCAATAATCAGAAGAACAGCCAATGAGGACATCATGTAAACCTACGTTACTGAAACTCAGGTGTTGTATATTTTCGTTTCTATGTCTGAAAATGTTTGGATACTGGAAACTTCTTAACAACATAGATGTAAACTTACCTACAAAGTCTATGATGAGGCGACCATCACAGGCCCTGCCAGCAGGATGACCAAAGAAGGTTTCGCCATTCGGTGGAAGAATCTCCGAGAGTGCTGCAGATCTCCCACCAGTGTCGGAATTTGAGTCCCCAAAGTTGTAAATTGCTGGAAACCCACATGAAACTGAACCACCGTAACTTTTCACTGTTACCCATTGTGCTACAAATCCAAAAACCAAGATCCCAAATCCATAAAACAGGCCCCCCATCATCTTCCTTAGCCAGAACCCAAATTCCCTTTCAAGAGTTTTAAGATGAACTTCAATTGCCTACAATTATATGCAAGTGTGATGAACTGTGAAGTGAGAGGTCTTTCTGACAGTTAAAAGTTTTGGGTGTTGGCATGATTCGGCAAAAAAAAAAAAAAAGACATAAAATCATCATTTTTCATTGAAGTGGAAGCATCAGCCATGGCCCCCCATATGGCACATTCTATTAAAAATTTCAAAAACCTATGCACTTTTACTTTGTTCTTGATTCGCATGAGGGACATTATAAAACAATGGTTCACCGAAAATTTAAACAAGGACTAGCTTACAGCACTAATTTAGTAATTGTTTAATCAAGTTAATCTATCTCCAACAGAACCTGTTAAATTGAATTCAACTTTGATTTTTTATAATTCGAGTCTACTCAATTTAATTCAAATTATTATTTAAATATTAAAATATTTTAAAACCAAACTATGTAATTATATATTTTTATTATTCAAATGATAAATTCAATATTAAAATAAAATATAATAAAAAATTTATCTAAATTATTTTAAGAAAAAAAATTAAATGCATTGATCCAAATTCTAAACCCAAGAATGGTCAGAAAGAAAGAAAAAGAAAAAGGAAAATATAAAATTTTTGGAATTTTCAAGTAGCTGCATGATCATGGCAAGCCAATTAAAACTTGTTGCTGAAGGTAAGTTTTTGGCATGCAATCTTCTTGTCTTCCATGTTCATGATCATACGAAGTTCAATAGACACCTGCTTGTTGCTTTTGGAAGGAAAGATGGGACCTCTCTACTAGTAAAAAATCGAATATTTGATATTATTTAATTTTTTTATAGATTTAAATAATTTAAGTAAATTTAAATTTGTATATTTCAAATATTTCAAATATTTGATTTACTAATATCTTTAATTATTATAATTCATTTTATTTTAGTTTAAATAAAAATTTATATTCAATACAGATATATTTAAAATTTTTATATATTTAAAAAATTTTAAAAAAATTATATCTTTATATATATATATATATATATATATTGGTATACAGATAGATACGAACAATAACATCAAAATAAATGAAGTCTAAATAACATAAATATATTTGATTAAATAATTAATATATAATAATCGTGCTGTTTAAGAAACAAACTCCGAATCCAAATCCCTTTTCTCCTTCTCGAAAAAAAAAGGACATGGCAACGTACAGTCAATATAGGAAAAATCAATGCATTTTAGTAGAGCACTTCCAAAATTTGTAAAAGCCATAAAATCCTTATATCAAACAGATAGACTTGGTCCATGCACTTGGTAGTTTCGGTGTAGAGTTTTGCCTAATAATAAAATTTTTATTTAAATTTAATTATATAAATATTAATACAAAATATTTTTTTAAAATTTTTTGTTATAATGATTTGGTGTTTTTTTTTTAGTTAATTGAGATTAATTAAAGTCTCGACAAAAAAATTAAAAAATTTTTAAATCGTGACACGACTTGATCTATGGACACCTTTAGTAACATATTTTCATCACTTATTTTGCTTATATGGTATGTGATCCCTTATTAAAACATCAATCTAGTGTTCGTGTATATATATTATATTTGACTTTTTTTTTCAATCATATAAATATAAATATTACATAAATTATTAAATATGTTAAACTTTTAAATATGAATAAATACATTCATTAAATATATCATATTAAGTATATTTAAATGTATTATATTATTAATCATATTATATTTATATTTTATTTTCATATTATGCTTCAAATAATCTATGTTTTAGAACGCAACAATCTTAAATTTTTGTTGTTGGGTTAGAAGTAAACCTTAAATAAGTATTTTTATATTTTAAGTCTCACTTACTCGAATTACCATTTATTTAATAAAATATTTTTATTTAAATTTAATTATAAATATTAATATAAAAATAATTATTTTAATATTATTTTAAATTATAATAAATAATATAAATATTTATTAATTCAAATTAGACTAGACTAGAATCTTGATAAGGGCACCTCGAAATCAGAAGTGGTTTTTTTTCTTTTTTCTTGTTACAGGCTCAAAGCTTTCGGGAAACTCCTGGAAATATTAGTCTTCCAATTTATATTTCCTTCTGCCACGTCATAAATGACAAAATAATTAATAATAATAAATTAATAGCAATATAAATAAATAAATAATAAAAATATAATATATTACAAAAATTTTCAACCAAAAAAAAAGTCAAATTAACGATATAATTCGAGTCAGTTGTCGAAACTGGCAAGAAAATGGCAGCTTATTCACTTCTTTCTACGCTTTTCCTTCAATCCCCTTCTTCCCCATTTTCTCGCTCCGCAAACAGAACCTCAAAGCTCCTTCCTTCCCTCTCTCTCACTTCCACCCCAAAACCCTCTTTCCCAACGAACAGACTCTCTCTGTCTTCCTTCTGCAGTCTTATTTTCAAACAAACCAAAATCAATGCTAACAATGACTCTAATAATAATTGTGTTGTTTCTTCAGCTTTAGATTCCTTCTTTCTTCTCTGCACTTCCCTTGCTCTATCTTTCTCCTTGTTTGTGACCGATGTGGGACCTGCCTCGGCCTTTGTGGTAACCACTCCCCGGAAGTTGCAGTCGGATGAGTTGGCTACGGTTCGTCTTTTTCAAGAGAACACTCCCTCTGTTGTCTACATCACAAATCTCGCCGTCAGGTTTCAAATTTTCCCTTTCTTTCTTTTGGGTTTTCTTATTGGGTAGTTTCCGTTTTCCTGTTTTAAGGTTTTTTTTCCTCTTTTTATTGGTAATGGGTTTTCTAGGCAGGATGCTTTTACATTGGATGTGCTGGAGGTACCACAAGGATCCGGGTCGGGTTTCGTTTGGGATAAAGATGGTCATATTGTCACCAATTATCATGTGATTCGTGGCGCTTCTGATCTCAAGTTCGTTTTTTATTTATTTATTTTAGTATTTCATGTTTTCTCTGTTTGCTGCAAATGATTGGGATTGAATAATTGTAGAATGGTAACGAAAATATTTATGGGTGCTACAAATCGAGATTATTTTGAATATTATTGAAATTAGAAAATTGTCTTGTTTGAAGTGTTAGGAATGTGTAGGAAAAGCATGGAATTTTATTATCTATTTGATTCTCCAAGCATTGTGATATTGGATTTGGAGGACAAATATGAGGAACAAGATGGAAAAATTCTTTTTTTTTTTTTTGGAGGGTTGATTTAGCCATCTTTGGCATAGGAGGGGTTATGTGAGATGTTCTTGATGGAATCTTTGTTTTTATTTTGTCCGAGCAATAGAAGGGTGGCATTCTAGAACTATGACTAACTATGTTACTTGCACTCGGGTGTGATTGTTGGACATGGGCATGTTTTTAACACGGATATATTCAACTTTTTCTAAGATTTTCTTGTATTTGGATGGTCCTTGGAGGATTGTATCTCCATATCCGTGCCTCGATATGCGTTGGACATGGATATCAGACATAGTTACCTCAAGATAAATTAAGAGTCGGAGTAACATAGTGAGGAAATGCTTGATTGATTTTGGAGGTTTTGGACTTGCTTTAGGTTGTTGTTGGCGTTGGTTCCAAGTCTTTAAAGTAATCTTATATGGACAACTTTGAGTTAGCCTTGGAAACTAACTGGCCGCTGACTCTGGGGATATAATGGATAACGATGTTTTTGAACTTCTTGTGCTGGATATTTAAAACATTTTAAATTGGTGCTAATCACTTGCAGGGTTACTCTTGCCGACCAGTCAACTTATGATGCAAAAGTTGTTGGATTTGACCAAGACAAGGATGTTGCTGTGTTGCGTGTCGATGCACCCAAAGACAAGCTAAGACCTATACCTGTTGGTATCTCAGCGGATTTGCTTGTTGGCCAGAAAGTATATGCTATTGGTAACCCGGTGAGTACATGTTTATATTCACCGTATTCTGAACATATTTTTCTAACTTAAGAAAATATTATAATTGTCTTATTACCTGGGAAGGAACAGTTGGTTTTTCCCTTATATCAAATATGACTTACCTTTCATGCATGGCATATCTTATTTGTTAATTTCTGGCCCACCATATAAAACAGATCATTATTTTGTTCATCTACTCTCCAAATACATTTCATACGATGTTTAAAAGGATTGTCACAGAAAAGAAAGTTGCTTTTCAATTTGCATACATACTAAAATTAAAGCCTAGCAGTTCTATGAATTTGATTACTAAAAAAGTTGCCCTCAATAGTTCAGTGACCATGTAGTTTTGCTTCTAGTACTAGAGCTCTTTGATAGCTTGTTCAAGTGGATTTCCTAATTTTCTTTTCTATGCTTTTGCAGTTTGGACTTGATCATACCCTTACAACCGGCGTTATCAGGTTCCAAAGACCGAGGATTGTGGTCGATTTGTCTGATTTAAATTTCCTCTTACTTTTGTTGATTTTTTTTATGAATTAGGGTTTTGCTAATGTTTCTTTTGTATTGTTTATAGCGGGCTTCGCAGAGAGATCAGTTCTGCTGCCACTGGTCGTCCAATTCAAGATGTTATACAGACAGATGCTGCCATTAATCCTGGTAATAGTGGAGGACCACTCCTAGATAGTTCAGGAAACCTTATTGGGATAAATACTGCTATATATTCTCCTTCTGGTGCATCTTCTGGTGTTGGATTTTCGATTCCGGTTGACACAGTGAGTGTTACGTAGACCTTGTATTTCATTTGATCCAATGTGTGTGTTGAGATGCAAGAATTTATATGTTTCCTTTTTCTTTCTTTAGAATAATTCATCCAGTCATTCCTACATATGCAGGTTGGTGGCATTGTTGATCAGTTGGTGAAGTTCGGTAAAGTGACAAGACCTATTTTAGGCATTAAATTTGCACCAGATCAATCCGTCGAACAGTTGGGAGTAAGCGGCGTGCTTGTCTTAGACGCTCCTGCAAATGGTCCAGCTGGCAAGGCGGTATGATTACTATTTTTTCTACATCAGACTTTAATCCCCCATTGAATTTATTATCGTGTTCATATCCGAAGTCGTATACTCCATGATCATTATGACGTTGAAGATTTTCATCTTTCTAACCTTTAATATGTTGCAGGGTCTGCAACCGACGAAGCGTGATGCCTATGGTAGACTTATTTTGGGTGATATAATAACATCTGTTAATGGAAAGAAGGTCACTAATGGCAGTGATTTGTACAGAATTCTTGATCAATGCAAAGTTGGCGATACGGTATAGCATTGAAATAATACCTATAACCTCCTCTTTCTCTCTCTCTCTCTCTCTCTCTATATATATATATATATATATATTTCTTTAGATCTTTTTTTATGTACAAATTTTCCGTAATCTTAATTCGTAGATTACTGTGGAGGTGTTACGCGGTGATCACAAGGAGAAGATCCCTGTAATACTCGAGCCCAAGCCGGATGAGTCATGAAATGTCTTCTGGTATGCTTTGTAACTTTGAGTACACTAGATATGGAAGGAAAATGTCATTATTTATTAACTATTCTACTGGAAATGATCCTGTTGTACATATGCCATTAACTTTATTATCGTTGACCTATTGTTGTTTTCCGACTCTTCATTTTTCTTGAAGTACTCGTGTCTGACACATATATCCAACACATTTTTTAATACGGGTATAGGGTTATGATCCTCCAAGAACCCTCTACATACATGAAAATACTTAGAAAAATTGAACTTACCTGCGTCAAACACATACTTATATCTGACTCATACACTTATAAAATAATCATTGACACAATTTTTTTACATTGTGAGGTAGAAGGCATTAACCTCTCTAGAAGTTGCAGCCATCATAATTTTCTTGTTAATTTGATTGGAGCTG
The DNA here is from genome assembly GCA_038382065.1 of Adansonia grandidieri. Lineage (NCBI taxonomy): Eukaryota > Viridiplantae > Streptophyta > Magnoliopsida > Malvales > Malvaceae > Adansonia > Adansonia grandidieri. The sequence goes on from JBBYHK010000013.1 coordinate 6,827,558, forward strand.
AAGTGCAAAACTCCAAAAACAAGTTCAGTTTTATGAAAGGTTGATTAGATAGCTATGCTAAATAGATCTGGCAATTTGTATATTCGTATTATATTTCTATATTTTGTTGTATCATAATTATATTTAACGTATTTTATATTTATATCAATTTTGATACATTAATCATTCGTATTATATAGATTTTGAGAATATCTTTGCATCATGTCGTGTTTTTATGATTTTATACGTGTTATATTCATGTAATCGTATCAAATATTATTAGTTCTAATGTTATACTATGTTTTATTTATTATTATTATTTGTTTTCATATAAGTTAATCAACAAGTATCTGTAGTTCCTTTTGGAGGTGTAGTAAGAAGGGTTGAAATCCTTTTCTTTTGTTCTCCTATTTCTTTCCTCACATAAATGAAGTAAAATATGTTCTTCACCAATTTTTTCTTCCTCCCCCTTTTTTTGTCATTGCAAATCTTCATTTTTTTAAAGTAGACAATTATTTAGATATGCTTACATGGTTATGGGATATGACCTTTCGAATATATAAAAAAAATTAAGTATAATCACGTTGGAGTGAAAGAATAGGACATCGAGAAATCTTTTCTTGTTGCTTCACTTTCTTGGATCTCTTGTAGTTTATGTTATTCATACTTTTTATTTTTTTATAGTATTCGTATTTAAAATTTGTGTTCAACAAATAACCGGATATGGGTTTTAAATTTATGAATAAATTTAGAGAAAAAAAATTAAGTATAGCTATGTAGGAATCCGTGTTTTGATATATGACATTTACCCCCAAATTAAGGTAACATAGCTTTTATTATACATTAGAAGCCAGTTCTTGGCATTAAGTAATTTAATGTTACTTTTTGAGTGAAATTTGGAGAGCTAATTCACCAAACAATGAAAAACTTTGATTGAAATTTGAAGAGCTACCAGATTTATGATTCCTTATTAAAGATTGAATTCGAGTTCGGGTAAAACTTCACCTACTTAGGCTTCGTCTGTTCATGCAAAATAGTTTTTGAAAAATGTTTTGCTTTTTTGAAGAGTTGAAGATAATTAAAAAAAATAAATTGATATTTT
>JBBYHK010000013.1:6837575-6849918 GCA_038382065.1 Adansonia grandidieri
TATATATATATATATATATATTTGCATGTTGGACCATGCATGCAATGGCCAGTCTCCACGTATATAAAATTCATGATTTTCGTGGTCTTTATTTGCTTTGATTCTGGTTTGGTGCCATATTTATTTCTAACTCTTAACATATACCTGATTTTTCAAAATAAAATAAAGTATGTAATCAATTCTTCTTTCCAACCACGCATGTATCTAAAAGATATTACAATCGAAACAAAAGAAAAAAAAATTATAAATATTGAATTTCGAATTTTATATTTACATTGGATGTTATTTTTTAAAAGTAATTATATATATTATATATTTTTATTTAGTGATAATGAATATATATATATATATATCATATTTTCTTTGTAACTTTTTCTTTGAGAAATGTACAACCGCGACATTGTAACTATGTTCGTATGACATCTACGATTATAATTTAAAAATATGACACGTGTTTGGATACGAAGAAGATGATGATGGAGGTAGAAACACAACATGCAAAAAGGGGTGGGATAAAATCTTAGAAATTGAAAAATCAATGGTGGGTGCAAGAGAGAAGGAGATGAGGGACATGATGAACGGGTGAATCTTAGAGCTAGATGAAGGATACATGGAGATAAGGCCCTATCTCCAAAACATGGTTCTTACTCATCTGTCTCCTTTACTGTCAGCCTCGGTTGCTAGCTCTTTCATCATTATTATTTTCAGATATGTGAACATTCTAGACTATGGCCCTTATCTTGCCAAAAAAAAAGTAATTTCCCCATCAGCATTGCCACCACATTTTGCATTATCCTTTCTCCAATGCATCCATTGTGATGTATGGAAGAAATCAAAATTAAACATAAACTCAAAATTTAACTTAATTGGTTTCTATAACTTTCTTTAAAAGATGATATTTAGTAGATCTGAAGTTTGAATTTTAATATCTGCAATCTTTTCTCTTATCTTAAGGTGAGGCCTTCTTTGAACAAAAAAAAAAAAAAAAGAAAAGGAAATTAATCCTCAAATTTTTTGTATCTTTTGAATTAAAAATCATTCAGAAAAAAAGGGAAAAAAAATGTCATACATGAGGAGCTAGGTTATTACCAAATAATTTGAGAAAGGGTGGATTTTTGTTCATTTACTTGCAAAAGTTTGGTTTAATAGGATATTTACATTTAAGAGAGTAGATTTTAATTAATTTACATGCAAGAAGGTGGATTATATAAGAAAAATGGTCAATTAAATAAGGATATTAATGGAATGTTTGGTTTATGTTATCCAAATTTTTTATTTTTTATAAATATCCGTGTTTATCATATATTTAGATATGAATATAAAAATATAATCTTTTAAATATATAAAATTTTAAAAAATTAAATATATTCATATCGAATATATATCTGTATCTAATATTTACTATCAAATTTGAATAACTTAAGAAGATGAAAAAGGATAAAAAGATCTTTAATTAGATGGACAAATCCCATTTGGATCTAGCTTACCAAATTCTTGCTCCTTGGAAGGCTCAATCAGTGATCGTCTGTTAGGATGCTGGTCGATCAACGATTCAACATAGCTCCAAGCAATTCAGCCCAAGAAGAGTCAGTCCGCCGAGGCTGGCTTAACCCACCTCCCTCTGAAATGGCCATATTTTTTTGTTTAAAATCCTTAGGCATTCGATAATTATTGGATCTCGACTATTCCTGAGCGAGTCAAATTGGACTCCAAACGGAAAGAAGCTCTTCCAACTTCATGTCTATATTCTTCGTTCACAAAATTCGAAACCATGATCTTACTTAAACGACACAAACTTCCTTTCCTCTCAGCCTAACAAACGATGGTGAAATGGCCATATTTGATCCATCTCTCAAGTAAAATCTGCATAAATTTCTCTGTTTCCCACAAGAAATTACTAGCAAAACTTCTAATTACCCCTCGAAGCCAACAGCCAAACTGTACCGACATTTTTTTTTTCTAGTTGAAGACTATTTGGCATTCTTTAACTGAGAAAAATGGAGAATCCTGTATTATAATTGGAAACTTAAAGATGTTCTTATATCTATCATTTGTTCCTTGTAATAATGTCAACATATTTAGCAATGAAAAAAAGATAATGCCAACATCTTTGTTGTCATGTTTTCAACATATGTGAAATCCATGTTATCTAGATTCATTCGAGTGAATATTATATATGATTCGAGTCAAAGTTTTGGATAAGATATTTGTAAATGAGAATTAGTTTAGTCCAAATCTATTTAATGATAAAAAATTATTTAAATTTAATTATAAAAATATGTAAATATTAATATAAAAATAATATTTTAATAATATTATAAATACTAAAATATGCTTTCATATTAGCCTAAGCTTGGACAAAGGGAATTGAAAATTTTCGGACTGCGACCCAACTCATAAAGAAGTTTAGATACAAAGTATATATTTGATATCAATATATTTAATTTTTAAAAATTTTTTTATATATTTAAAAAATTATGCTCATACGAATATTCAAATATAAAGAGATATTGATTCGAGCAATAAAAATAAAAAGAAGAGTTTGCGACATCATAGTCTTTTGAAACACAACTTTTCTGTCATGTACCTAATAATGTTGTCATGTTATTGTCATTCCCCTCCTACTCCAACTGGGCTCATTTCTTGGGTAAAGTATCTTTTTTTTTTTTACTTAAAACCCTAAAATAATGATCATCGAACAAATATTTTGGCAACATTTTATAAGTAATCAAAATCTAAATGGCTAAACCCATGGAAAATGCTAATATATACGAACCAGCATGAGTCATTCTTTCCTTATCGAGGGCCTCTCTCTGTCACCTTTGTGACATTGACATCCTATACTGTGACATCAAAGGCAAACAATGGTTAGCAAAATCCATAATTTTGCTCCCTTTCCTTTTCTCTAATTTGGCTTTTTTTTCTAATAAGTGTCGGTGATTAAAAAATGACCACATTGACGATCAAATCGATTGAATCCAATTTGTAAGTTGTTCCGGTAAAGTATATTAAGTTGGAGAAATGTTGAATTAGTATGAAATTGCTAGAAAAATGATTTTGTATTTTTTTTTTTAAAATTAATTTATAAGTTGATGAGATTTGAACTCTAGCTTACTAATTTTATACTAAAGATTATGCTATTGAGCTAAAATATTAAAAAAGGGTTGTGATCAAATTTACTGGTTGAATAAAAAATTAGAGGTTCGACCGGTTCAACCTTTGGTCCGATTTTTTTTTCTTGGACATCGCAGCCTAGGAATGAAAGAAGTTGATGATATTGAGATTTAAACTCCAAACTTAATCCTCTTACAGGTCGCTAATACTTTTGTAGATAATCAACCATATGGTCCCCAGGTAATAATACTTTTTTTTTTTGGTTAAGTGCTGATAATTTGAAAACTAAGAAGCAAGTAGGAAAATAATTCTGTTTGTTTGCTAAGAAAATTGAAGAGTAAATAATCACCTTTCATTGCACATTCGAAAGTTTGACAAAAGCTTATGAAAAGACAATTACAAATCTGTCAGGTCAGCAAGTTTATAAGCATAGCTATGCATTAACAAGAGCTTCATAAATCAAGATTTACACAACTAATCTACACACGCGAGTTGAGCAGAAGGCAATTCTGATGTTCATGCTCTTCTTGCGTCTGGCCTATACTTAAACTGCAACCGGAACATGTACAGGGAAAAAAAAAAAAGAAAAAAGAATCCTAATCATATCAAGGCACTGCTCCAGTTTCATGAGTTCTTTCGGCTCGGATTTGCCTTTAGACTATCTATTCTGATCCTAATCTCTGAAGGCAACTCGCTAGAATTTCGGTTCTCCGAGCTTTCTGAAGGCCTTCTTTGTGTTATATCATGTTCCAAGCTTTGTGATTCTGACCTTCGTCTTTGTATTTGTATTATATCGTGTTCCATGGGTCGAAATCGAACTTGAAAAGCCCTATAGGAAAATACAGGTAGAAGTGCGGCGATAACAACGAGGAGGGTGGTGAGCCAGTATAGGATGCTTGGAGCACAAGCTTCCACAAGAACCTTGTATGCCGTCGTCGATAATGTCGGTGGAATCGACCCATAAACCACCAAGAATATGTACCAAAGGGCAATGCTACCCCATATGAACAGGTGCTGGATCCATGTGAAGTAATTGATGGAAAGTGCCATTTGGCAATTTACGGTCCAAACTACAGATGTATACATCGTCACCCCAAGAACCGAATAATCAGCAACTTGACCGTCTTCGCGGAACGCTGGACCAGTTATGAAGTTGGTTGTTAAGAAGAATATGACTATGGAACTAAGAACTCCATTAAACATCCAGCCAAGTATACGGACCCAGTTGAAGAGGATATTCTGCACGCCCTCTTGGTATAGTAAAGGATGCTGCGAAAAAATAGTCATTCTAAGTTCATATGCAGGAAAGGTAGCAGTTCCAAATACCAATAAACAAGTTTCTTCGAGTCATAAATAGGTAAAGCTCGGTTTCTTAAAACCCAGCAGCAACCCGCCACTCGGCTGATTACCCTACCTCACTCTTTTTTAAGCCCCAAATTCATTTCTAATTGTCAATTATGAATCATATCTTTGAGGTATAAAGAATTAATATATGGAATTGTTTACCTTGAGGCAAAGTCTGGCAGAAACATCCTGATCGAAAACACCAAGAGCGATTACTGGGAGCGAAGTGAAGAAGACATTATAGCATGACATGTACCAATCATTATAGGCTGGCTGGCCCGAGAAAGAAGTGTAGGCCTCAAACCAAAACAGAGTAAATCCGAAAGTGATGTTCTTATAGAAAAAGTAGCAGATCTGCAATGAACAGAAACGGAACTACAATGTAAGCATCGATACTCATTTTGTCAAATGTTTGCCTAATCTGTTTCAAGAACTGGAATAACACAAATTTAAAGACAAGAATCTAAAGCTCAAAACTGGAATACAGCTGAGGCTATATTACTCGGACTCAGGTGTGAATGTTGGATATAGATGTGTTCAACATGGGTATGTTCAACAGGCTTAGTTTAGCTCGAGGCGATGGGAAAACAGGAGAGAACATTCTTACCATCATTGATATTCGCCTGTAACACCAATGCCCATGCACCAATAGTAAACGTTCCAAAAACCTAAATTGAGCTATTGCAAAATCACTCGCCATAACAGCCTGCAGTTCATGGTAAGTTAGAAACCATAAAAACAGTTATATAGCTTGAAGACGGGCCATGGTCTATAGAAAAATCATACAAGAAACTATTTAGAAAGCAAAAATATGAGTAGGTCCCGGAGGAAGCAGAAATCCAATTCTCGAAAGTAACAAACAAGATGAGTGATATATTAATGGATAAATCAAAATCTCTTCCCTTCATTCTTAACTACCACCTCTTCTGATTGTTGCTCAAAAATCTGAATCAATCAGCAAATGGTTGTCACTGACATCTTAACAAATCCGTAAAGTTTGTGTTCATTCTTCCCCTCGAAGATGAAATTCATAGAAAGCCACAAATTTTTACCTGCATCCCTTCAGCGCCACTGATGCCTACTCCAATATCAGCCTCTTGAAGCATGCCAACATCATTTCCCCCATCACCAATAGCTAGTGTAGTTCTACCTGTAACGGATTTCACCAGTTTCGTAACCTGCATATATTCTAGAATTCTATCAGATTATTTTTCATTTCAGTAACTACAGAGCTTGATAATCTTTACGAAAATCCCATAGCATACTTGATTCTGTAAACATGATACTTACAATAGCCTTTTGTTTGGGTGAAGACCGGCAGCATATAACAGTAATGCAATGCATCGCAAGATCCATAAAACTGTTTACCAGACTCTTGTCCAGAGCAAAAGTCAAGGACTTGCCATCAATTATCAAAGCAAAATCAGTTGAACTTTCTTTAGTTACTTGAGATTGCCCATCATGTATTTGCTGCTTTACACTTTTAAGAGAAGCCTAATAGTAACAATAATAGATTCAGATTTTTCCCCAGTAACGATTGCATTAAAATCACTTGAGAACAATGTAGTGTATACCTTTGCAATGGCCTCTTTATCCCCATGTTTTTCCAAGGCTTCGATTTCAGGTAACTCTAGCGTGATCCCAATCTGTTTCATTGCAGGTCTCAGTAGACTGCATGCATACCTGTGGAAATGTTGTATTTATAACATTTACGTTCATTAAACTATATATGATAACATCGATTGAGCTCGTGACTGTACCCGATATTAATAGCAGTTCCCCTTTTGTCACCTGTCAAGACCCATATTCCAATTCTAGCACGCGCAAGCTTGTCAATACAGCTTGGAACCTACATTAGCAGAGAAACATAGCAGTTTATAATAAACCATAAGTAATTTAGAATAGACAACAAAGCACTTATTTTCTTTGTTAAGATATTATGGATATTTCAATATAAATAAATAAGATGGTATATTAAAACCTATATTACTTCGACTCTTCATTTTTCCGACAAATATCTGGATACAAGTATGGGAATATGAACACCTAAGGACTTTCCGAATACATAGAAAAACTTAGAAAAATCGAACATACCTGTGTCAGACACATAGCCATATCCGACACTCACATCCAATTCCGAGTAAAATAGATTAAAGCAAGTATTTGGATAGGTCAGTGATTCAGAATTTTCAATAGGAATTACAAAAATAACAGTTGCTACAAATCTTGAACTAGGGTAACTCACCCCCTCTTGTAATTTGTCTTCAACAGCTGTGGCACCCAGAAGAAATAAATCCCTTTCGATCCTGTCAGCCACCTCATCCACCAAATCATCGTGATCAGCAGATAAAGAAGTTTTGGCCTCCATAAATTCTCGTTCCCATTTTTTATACTCATCATCACTAAGCTCACGATATGCAACTGCCATAGTTCGTAATCCTGCCTCGGAATATCTTTCAATATGCTCCTTGGTCTGTGCCTCAAACACCCGACCGTGTTTTGAAAGCCTTTGAGATATTACACTGAATACAAAGTGATAAATGAAAATACTACATTAACTGACCTATTTTACAACTTCATAAAAGTTCTACCACAATATATCTGCATGAGGATGTGTGGGTTCGGAGTTCTGACCTGTCTGCACCCTTGGCAAGAAGCAACAACTGTTTCTTCGGGTTCCTTACGATTACAGACATCCTTCTGCGAGCACTACTGAACTCCAACACATGAAGAAGCTCGTATTCTCTGCAAAGTAAAAACTTATTCATTTACATGCAATGTGGACTGAAGTTCACATAATGAATGCGAAAAAGGAAAAAAAAAAGGGGGGGGGGGTAGCAAAAAGCAATAGCAACAGCTTCCTTCTAAGTACCCAACTTTGGCTACTGGAGGCTCAGCAGCCTAGCAGCTATCCAATCCAATAATTAATAAATGTCGGATAACACCACTTAACAACTAAATTAGTATACTCTATATATATATATATATATATATATATTATATGCCTATGTTGCAATAAAAACATAGAAGAATGATCAATGGTGTTATTTTCACCATCAATAATCATTTAAAGCAGCTATATTCAGAGGAAAAATAGATGCGTAGAACTGAATGTAATGCAGCTTCACCAGAAAATAAGAGATATCATTTGTTTGAACAAAAAAGACCCGTGTTTGAAAAAAAATTGGTCTTTCACGACGGCCTTGTGATGCGGTTGATTTTATGTTTATTCGAAAAACTTAATTAAACTGTCAGGGAGTGATGCATGAATTAGATAATGTAGCCAGAAAACTTCTTTTTTTTCCTTGACACAATTGTTAATGTCCATAAAAAGATTAAGAACATGATTTAGAAGGTTACAAAAAGGTTACCTCTCAACTATTATCCCTCTCTCAGGATCTAATTCACACAGTTTTATGCTTGTTTGATTCCTTTCGAAAATCTGAAAACCAACCTCTCGGGCAGCAATGACAAATGCCACTTCATCCGGTGACTCAGCTTGGTAAATAATCTCACCAGATGCTTTTACTTCAGGAACTACCGTATGGCAAGTTGCTAAGACCCAAAAGAATTTCTGTATGATATCTGAATGAGGTTCCTTCACCCATTGCCCATTCATAATCCGTTCATCCATGAAGTTGAAACCCTTGACAGATTTTTTTGATTCAACAGCATCAATAGGCACTGGTTCACCTCTTTTCCTTGCCAGGGCAATTTCTACCTCGGTCATGCCACGACCATAGGCAATGCCAGCGATCGAGCATTTCACAAACTCCATCGAGTTACATGTCAAAGTTCCTGTTTTGTCGGAGAGTATAGTATGGACCTGACCAAGTTCCTCATTCAAATTAGATGTCCGTGCATGTGCTGGCTGATCCCTTTCCTCATCATACATAGCCTGATCTTGGTTAATGAAAATGCTTTGTAAGACCTTGCAAATCTCAATGGAAACATACAATGATATCGGTATCAAATATCCATACAACATAAAGCCAGTCAAGCAATGCAAAAACGCAGCCACCGATGGTCTTCTGGGGTCAAAAAATACAGTTGTTTTATCCGGTCGGAGATACCACCTTCTATAATTTCCACCACTAAAATCTTTTTTAGTTTCAATTCCGAAAAACAGAGACCCTATGAATGATATCAAAATCAGAGCACTGAAAAGGACATAAATTATCTTATCCATCCTCCTCTCAATCTTAGTCCTCTTGGAAGGAGGATCCGTAGCATTCTGCATCACTTTTGTGTCATGTCCGGTGAAAATAACCACGCCAAAGATATAATCCGTGTTTTTCAGTTTCGAATCTCTCAAAAGGATCTGCAGAGGCGAGAGTGAGTATTGCTGACAATCATAGTACAATGTTCCAATGAAAGAATAAAGATGTTCATTCGGGTCCTCACACTTGATCACAGCTCTAAATTCCTTAAGGCTGTCTGCATCATGCAGGATGGATGTCACCTTTAGGGCATGCTTCAACTTTAAATTAGTCTCACCATCAAGGTTCATTGTCTCGACATAGCAAACACCATCTTCGTAGCTTGAAGAAAGTAGGAGTAAATCAGCCGGAAAATATTCATCCTTGTTCACCTTAACAAGCTCACCGACACGGAGATTCTTCCATTTTGTTTGTCTGAAAGAACAAGAATTTTTATCATAAACTTCAACCTTTCGATTGTTTGCCTCTACATCCTGAAACCATGGAAAAGTTACTTTAGATGTTTACGTAAATTCAAAGGAAACTTATCAGAAGGAAAAGCAGCCCACAAAGAGAAGCAAGAGTGGACAAGCTAAACTTAAGCAAGACTGAAGCAAGACAATAATACATATCGTAACCAAGTAAGGAGCAAGCGACCGATAGAACACCGAGAAATACATTTCTGCATGTGAGCAATCAGAAAATGAAAATTGCAGCTAGAATAAATTCCAACATTGAAGCTAAATAAGGTTCTTGTAGAAACCAGTTACAAGCAATGGCTTAGCAAAGATCATATAAATTTTGAAAAATTAAAGCTGCATCAACCCTACATAAAAAGAGTTTTTACCATATTATTCTTTTTTTTTCCAGCATAAAATATGTTTTTGTTCCATTAAATATTGAAGGCATAACTGAAATTATAACTATTATCCCCAGCATAATACTCTTCATTATACTTCTTGAGAAAATAAATTGCTGATGCATGAAAAATCTAATGGTTCAATTAGCAATTATAATGTGAAAATACATGACAACGTATTTCAAATATGATCATCAAGGTATTAGGCCTAGCATCTGAAGGATGTTCCCTCGTATGTTCCTTTCCCCCGTATGTTGCTCTATCTCCTCATTTTTCATGAAGTACTCATGTCCAGCATATATTTGAACATGGGTATGAGGATATGATCCTCCAAGTACAAGGAAAATTTTGAAAAAATTGAACATACTCATGTCGGACACGTACTTATGTCTGAGACTCACACTCAAGTTCGAGGACCTTAGCGTGTCGAATTAAGGCAATTAATTCAATCATGCTGCATATATTTTGGAATCGGATTAATAACAAAGAACAGGACAGCAGGCATGTTCCCACTATTATATATGGAAATAAAATTAAAATTACAATGACAATAAAACAGAATGATTGTTCAATAGGAGTCGTTATTTCCGGGAAAAACATAAATACCAGGACCTTAGTCAAAATTTTTGATGGCATATCATGGGATGCAACAGATTTACCGATAACATTGCAAAATTTCTTGACTTAATCTCAGCACGATTTCTTCTATTCATTAAACACATGTTTTAGTTTGAACTTACCCCTATTTGAACTTAAAGCATTCATTAGGAATGAAACCAATAGCAATAAATCAAAAATGGTGGAAATAAGAGAAGAAGAAATTCAAGCATCACCTGGAGTCGTCGCCTCCAATCTTCAACGCCTTCTTTAACCATCGTAGCTCCGATCACGACAATCAGGGGCACGAGAATGCTGGGAGCCGAGTATGGTGCCAATGGACTAAACGAAACACAAGCTACAACAAGAAAGTATATATTTGCAACCCTCCTAAACTGCTCAAACAAAGACTTTGGGATAAAATTAGCTGCCGTGTACTTCGTAGTCGAAACGTAATTTCCCCTATACTTTAGACGGATCTGCTCTTGACTATCAGGCTCATTGCAATACACCACTCTTGAGTACCCTTTTTGCCCGATTTGGGCATATTCATCGGTAGAAGTAGGCCGACAGCACGCGAATGCACAAAGTTTTTTGCTTAACTGTATACTTCTTCTCCTTACTCTAGCCATTTTGAGAGCTTAAATCCAGAAAGGGGTTTCACTATTTTGGCAATTAATCACAAAAACACTCAGATTTCCCTCACAATTATCAACCACATTAATCTTCCACATTGACCAGACAAAACTTTCCTCTCCATATCACAGTATGAACAGTTAAGCCCCCCAAATCCAATCAAAATCACCAAAAAGATAAACAAAAATAAACCCAATAACTATAAATTCTTATCTTTGCAACAACATGAGCTTTGAATGCCCATGATTTCTCAGCTTAAAATCCCAACACGGAAAGTGTATGAACTAGAATAAAAAAACCCAAAACTTTTTTCAATTTTCAAAAACATGACAAAAACATGAAAATCTGATATCTGTAAACCTTAACTTCAACAATTTAAAACAACCCAACAAATGAAACTGTCTTAAAAAAAGAGTAAATCCTTATTACCACCAACAAGTTTTCCAAAAAAAAAAAGAAAAAGAAATCCCTTGCTTTCAGTTGAAGCTCCAAAGATCTCTTCCTTGTTGTCTGAAAGTTTCAAACTTTTAAAGAAGTGTGAGAAAGGCATCATAAAAAATTAAAAATAAATAAAAATACAAAAGTGAGGTGCTTGGCATTAGTCTTAGAAAGAGAGAGTAGTTAACTTTGCCGCTATTATAAGCAAGAACTAACCATGACAACTTAACATTGATGGTACAGCATTGGAAAATTGCCTCAACACAAAAATGGTAAACAAAAAAATCAGGGTAAATTACACTTAACCCATATTTACTTTCACATTTTTTTGCAATAAGTTTCCAAGTTTTTTCTTTCTTTTTTTTTTAAGCTTCGAAGTAACAATATATATTGTTAATTAAATTACAATTTTGAATGAAATGATATTTTCTTTAATTTCATATATAATTAATGTTTTTATATCAGCAATTTGTATGGCCCTATTATGTTCATATACTGTATTATATTATAATTATATTTAAATTATTTTATATTTTATATAAATTTTAATATGTTAATAATTCATATTATATGAATTAAAAATAGTCATATTATTATATTTTGTTTTAATTATTTTTTATCGTATTTGTGAATTCATGTTTAATAAATGTCTAAATTGTTATAACTTTCTTTGTAAATTTTTATAAAGCATTGGGTGTTAAATGTTAGAAAAATAAAATATAAAATGTATTTCTGCAAAAAAAAAAAAAAATTGCAAAATGGGAGAGGGGTTTAACTGCAAATTTCAAATTTTTAATGGTGAATTGAAGTACTGTGATTAGACTTTATGTGACGCTGTGGCTAAATCATGTCCTTACACGTGTACGACTGTTTTAGGACATGAAGAAGAGACCGTCCCAGAAAAAGGGGGTGATGAAATTGTAGATGAATGAATTTTAATTGTACCCTATCTGTACTGAGTCTCTGACTGAGTTGACTCAGTTTTTCATTCTCTGTTGTTTGTTAACTTTTTGGAATTGAAGAATAAATGACTGCATTTAATCGTTAAAAGATGAGACAAATTTGTCTTTTGCAGATCGAAGTTCGAGAAAAAAATAAATTTAATAATTTTAAATATAATATATAAATATAATAAAATATAATATAAAAATATAAT
>JBBYHK010000013.1:6863574-6874078 GCA_038382065.1 Adansonia grandidieri
ATTGTCTATTTTCTAATTAGGAGAGTATGAGTAAGATTAAGTCATTATCTTATTCGGATTTAAGGATGACTGTCGTACATAAGTATGTGCTAAATATAAATATATTTAATTTTTTTAAGTTTTTCATCTATTTAAAGGATCGTATTCTTATAACTATGTCCGAAAATATATAAAAAATATAGGTATTTGAAGGAAATAAAGAGCAGAAGCAACATAGGGATTAAAGCATACGGCTTTTTAGCTTCCAAGTAAACTGGGTGTAACATATTTCTTTCTCACACTTTTCAACAGTCAAAGCACATTCTAAACTTGTTTAAATTCTACTGAAAATGGTGAATTGAAACCATTATAAGCATGAATGAGAAGGTCCCTAGAAAACCTTTACTTTCATCGAGGAAATGATGTAAAAATTCTCCTTACAAAAAGAGGGCAAACATAAGATGCCATTTTCTTTCAATCTTTTCAGCTAATTTTATCTTCTTTTTTTTTCAAGGCTTCGACTAGTAGGAATATAGCAAATACGATAATACTAAGTACGATTATATAAATATGATATAAATAAAATAATTAAAGCATAAAAATATATATTTTAATATTTATATAATGTTAATTATTAATATATTAAAATTAATATAAAAATAAAAAAATTTTAAATACTATTACAATATGATAAATATCCATATACAATAAAATATAAAAGAATAAGAATAGTCAGATTTAGACTATAGACAATCAAACTACATTTGGAAGTCGCTTGTTTTATCAGTATTTATTAGATAAAGGGCCGGCAAAGTTGGAGCTGGTCACCGTCTATGCATTGATGATGCGGGTATGGCCCAGAATGCTCATAATTGTCAAGGAAAAAAGGACAATGCGAACCAGAACCAGAACCTGCCCTACATCACATGACACCAAATCCGATGTAGGGTATTGTAAATAATTACTCACATGAACATTTTATAACTTTCCAGAGAATTGGAATTTTGATACGGGCACTTGTTGAACTTGGTAGGTTGGCGTTAAAGGCCCTCTATGTTTTCAGATTTGAGCGTTGATATTAAAGACACGTATTTATTTAATATTAATATATTTAATTATATTTGTATAAGATATAAATAAAAAAAATGAATATTTAAAAAAAAAAGTTGGAAGACGCTAGAATGTTAGTCTTTAATGTTTTAGTTGCTTTCTTGATTTGGCAGTGAGCTTTGTAAACCAATAAGGTGGATTTTCTGGTTCTATTAATTGAGAATGTTAATAAGGGAAGTGGGGTGCTTTAAGTTCAAACATCCAAACTGTGGAAAGATGGTCTTTGGACAGACGTGGTTAATCCTTTCACTAGCTTCTTATCTAAGTGACAATGAAATCTTAATCTAGAAAGTCATACAACAATGCAAAACCTTACCTAGAATTCCGAAGTTAGGTTTGAGCAAGAAGAAAAAAATCTTTCTAAAATTAGCTAAACTGTTTCCTGACACAATTCAATTCTAAAGAAAATTTGGATGCGACTGTGACTTCCCTGATGTATGCTCTTGTCATGGGTCGGATTGAGACTCAAATCTCAAGCTTTTACGCTATTGATACAACTCTAAGTTGTTTCAAATTGACTTTTCTAGATTCAGTTGACATAAATTTTTAATCATTTTTTATTAATTCCAGTGACGTTTCAAGCATATTTTATAAGTTTGATTGCATTTTTTTGTCATTTAGATCATATAAGAATAAGGGTTTTAATCAAAATTGAGTTAGATTCCACCGATTATTAAATGTCATTACCTAAGATTGATTTGAGTATCTTAACTTACAAAAGATGCCTCTAAAGGAGAGAAATTATATATTTTAGACTTGATAGCAACTATATATAAATTATGTATCCTTGAGTATCTTCAACGAGCAATCCAAATCTTTAAGGGTAAAACTTTCAAGTCTATCTTGCTGCGACTCACCTGGACAGCAGCTATATATTTCATTTGACAAGGAAGAAACTCAAGGAGACATTCAGCTTAAAGAAGAAGCTAAGATGAATTATTTCAGCAGATTGCAGCAGTTGTAAGAACACGTTTTTGTACTGTAAATATTAGTCACAATACTGTAAATACTTCTTTATGTAGGATGTGGGGTATAAGTCACAATCGAAAATGTAAGGCTATAGCGTGATTACTATGTAATAGATCTCTTCTGCTTGCTTTTGGATATGAATGAAATTCACTTATCCAAAAATAAAGAATCCCACTAAAGAGTGTTTACACAATTTATCTAATGTATGCAGAATTGATATTTGATATTTACAAGTCAGGTTAGCTGGTTAGGTTTTCAAATTGATTTCTTAGATTTGGGTCACATTACATAGACCAAGTAATAACCTTTCTAAACTATTCAAATTAAGTTTCAATCACATATCTAAATACCAAGGGCTAATTGAGATCTCATTGGGATTTTTTCTTATTTTTTGTTGATACCATTGGATTAATTTTTTAGATTCAATAAGTGAATACTTGTTTTTTTAGTGGCTCTTAGCAACAGAAAGACCTAATTACCGCAAATTTATTTTATAATTATAATTGTAATTATAATTATAATTTTAGTTTTGCTTTTATAATTATAATTATAATGTCTTTATGGAATTTGACACACCTACCATTTGGGTGAAAAAAAAAAGTGAAAAAGGTAAAAACTTCATGTGGATAGTTTTTTGGACAAAGTGGATAATTTTTAGACAAAGTGGATATTTTTTAAAAAACTTTTTTTATAAAAAAAATGTTTGTATAAAATTTTAAAACATATAAATAACCCTATTTTATTATTGATTTTATTATAATATTTGAACTATTTCTTAATTTCACTAATTAAATTTATATTATTTAATTTATAACATTAAACTCAGCCGAACTAATTAAAAATAAGATATATATAAATAAAAAAATAAAAATAAGAACAAGATGGCCCAATTTGATTTAGTATGTCCTAAGTTCTAAAACCTCCAAGGTCCAAGCTTTGCCCATTTGGGCTAGAAAACCAGTCCGGCCCATTAATGAATCCATATTGGCACAGGAGCGAAGATTTTTGTTTTGTTTTATTTTAAAATGGGCATTTCAGTAATTTTGCAATTGTGTAAATAAAAATAAAAAGCTCGAAAAAGACAAAAAGTACGGCCCGCCATTTTTGGGCAAGCGAGTGTAGGATGACGCCATCCCTTTAAATCTGCCGGTGTGGATTATAAAGAAAGCGGTTGCACAATAGCAAAACCCCTTATTATAATTATTATCGTACGCTTATGCGCACTGCGCACAGTCACATTTAACCTCCCTCGCAGAGCATTTTCGACTTTCGAGTCTCGAGGAAGAAAAACTTTGAGAGTTCCGAAGAAGCTTATACAGACAAAGAGAGTAGATACTTAGTTAGTGAGTGACTCGGTGAGTTGGGGGTGACAAGATGGCGACAAGTGAGGCAACAACAACTCGGATAATGGTGGCGGTGAACGAGTCAACTATCAGAGGGTACCCTCACGCTTCGATAAGTAGCAGAGGAGCTTTCGAGTGGACCCTTCAGAAGATCGTTCGATCGAACACTTCCGGTTTCAAGCTTCTCTTCCTCCACGTTCAAGTCCCCGACGAAGATGGTTTCTCTCTCTTTCTGTTCCTTTTCTTCTCTCTTTATGTAGTGAATTTTACATTATGCGTTTTCTACACGCGCGCAGTTGTCGTTGGTTAGGGTTTGTGGAATCTGTGAGAATGAATTGGTCGAAATTACTTTGATTTTCTGATTTTTGAAGTTAAAAGATGTTAATGTAATTGATCTTTTGTTGAATCTTTTGTCATGTTGTTTGTTTGCTAAGAAAATTATTTGTTTCGCTACTGGGAAATTGGAAATTAGGAAGTTCACTGTCAAAGTAATTGAAAGTCAAAGATTTTTATTGAATAAGAATGTTAAGGCTTGCCCTTGAAGATGCATTTTCTTTTTTTAAAACTACTAATCATACTCCACTGTTAAAGGTGGCTGGATAAAGTAGTATGATTGCATTTTGAGATTGAATTTTCTTGAATTTGACCCTGTACTTTTAGATACAATGTTTATACACAGCAAAGGCATGTATAAGCTTCAAATGCTTTAAGCTTTGAGTCTAGAACATGAATTCATGTGGCAAAGCCTCCTTCTGAGTGGCCGATCTTGTATGCTTCGTGTTGAGCATTGAGTGTCTTCAAAATCAGCTGATGCCAGGTAATTGAAGTGATGGGGTTCTTCTTTCTTTTCTTTTCTTTTTTTTTTTTTCAGCTGTACCTAGCCTTTTAGATAAAATGTTTATATACGAAAATGGCATGTAGAAGCTTCAAATTTTTTAAGCTTTGAGTCTGAAAACTCCTGGGGCAAAACTGGTTTCGAGCTTCATGTTGAGCATTGAGTGTCTTAAAAATCAGCTGATGCCAGGTAATTTAAGTGATGGGGTTCTTATTTCGATTTGTTTTTCTGGAAGGTTTCGATGATATGGACAGCATATATGCCTCTCCTGAAGATTTCAAGAGCATGAAGAACAGGGACAGGGTTAGAGGTCTTCATCTGCTTGAATTCTTCGTGACAAGGTGTAACGAGATTGGGGTAATTTTCATTCTTCAATAAATTATTATCGTTTTCAAAATCAACATAACGTTTTACTTGTATTTTCTTTCCCCAGATAACAGATTTTTCTGATTGTAGGTTGCTTGTGAGGCATGGATCAAGAAAGGCGATCCAAAGGAAGTTATCTGCCATGAAGTGAAGAGGATCCAGCCAGATCTCCTTGTTGTGGGTAGTAGAGGACTTGGTCCATTCCAACGGTATGCTCAGTACCTTGATACTCACCTTTTTCTTGTTTTTGAACTCTAGATGAACTTAATTTGGTGGGGAGGTACTGTAAAGCTCAATTTCTCTTTCCAAATTTGCTTCTCCAGGGTTTTTGTTGGAACTGTGAGTGAATTTTGCGTCAAGCATGCCGAGTGTCCTGTCGTAACAATCAAGCGTAGATCAGATGAGACTCCCCAAGACCCTGTCGATGACTAAGTTTGTTTCGATGTCCCCTGGATTTATTATTTACGTTCTGTTAATAGACTCGAGACTCTAGTAACTACCTAATTCATATATCAATGTGGGTAAGAAATGAATTGCCTTTGTTTTGGGACATTCGGATAATTTTTATATTTGAATTTGCCAAAATTTGTTTTATTTATACAAATAAAGGATTTGTATACCTATCTATTTATATATTTAATTTTTGTTTAATTTTATATTTTATCTTTAAAAAAAATTAATTTAATAAATTTGAAATTTTAATAAATTCAAATATTCAAAGGATATTATTTTTTAAATCGGATGCAATTTCGAATAACAAATAGACAGTAAATAGATTCAGGTATAATATAAATTAAATGAATTCAAATTAGGATTTTTAAAAAATTATAAATATCGAATCTATTCTAAAAATATCAACATTAAAAAAAAAGAAAAAAGAAAGAAAATCTGATTCCAATCTTGCTCAGAAGTAACAGAATTTGTATTTCAAGGAAACATAATTCCACTACAGCAATAGAGCTATATATATATATATGACTAAGTCTCTGATAATAGAGCCTGTGGTGATTTAACATACGCAGAATGGTAACTATAAACTAAAACAACTTACCTATATATAATACAAAATCCTAATTCATGAAAGCAGCAATGACATAAACTTCTACATCCATACATCCTATAACTCTGTAATAATCCCTAAAACCAGAATATGGATAAACCCTAATCAATCCAGTATCTCGCGATGTCCCCGATTTAAGACGAGGATTCAACCATTGTGTTTACCTTCTCCAAGAGCCCTTTCATCTCGCTTTGTAATTTGGATTTAGTATCCGGTGACATGTTTTCATCTGATTTCTCCAGCATTGATGTCAGCATCTCCAGCTTCTGCCTGATGTAGTCGAGCTGCGATCTTTTAGGTCCTTCCTTTGATAGAGAAGAAGGTTTTGCACTTGGTGTGTGCTTATGAGCTGATGCAGCCGGGTGAACACGGAGACGGAAACTGACATTGGAAGCTCCAAAAGGACTATCGTTTTGTGAACTGTTTAAGGCTTGTTCGGCATCAGAGTTTCTTAAGAAGACAATTCGAGCGCAGAAACTACTGTAGAACATATCTGTGTCTTTAGTATCCAGAGGTCCATACCGGCTGTATATTCGGATAAGATCATCCTTTGTAGGCAATGAGGATCCTGGGCCAAATGTCACAAAGAGGGCAACTTGCCGATCATTTTTATTCATAACTGCAGCCCTGGCAGCTTGCTTCTTTTTAGGATTGCATGCCTTTGATTCTTCACTTGTTTTCTTCGGTGATGCCCTGGTAGCTTGCCCGGATTCGGATTGATCTGCCTTTATTTCTTCATTCTTTCCAACCTTTTTCCGATGGGATCTATGCACAGAAGGAACATGACCAGCCCGAGATCGGTCCATTCCCGATGAACCAGCCAAAAAATCAGGAGATCTCCTCTTTTTATGAGGTAGGAACTGATTATACATTTCGTAATTGGACCCATCTCGGTAAACTGAGCTTCTGAATACAGATAAAAACTCGACAACAATATCAAAAGAGTTGTTTTTCCTTCGATATTGTGGACTGAGAGCTATGGACCGGACTTCAATTAGAACTTCATTAGCAGGAGTTTTAACTATTGCTGGATCAATCATCTTGCTTAGGTATCGTTTTGGTGTAAGAAAACTTGATTCATTCGATGCTTCTTGCTCTGCATGAACTTCTTCAGGTAGTTGATTCCTTTTACCATTAACAGAGTTGCCAGTAGCCATAGTAATCTTCTCTCCGTATTGAGTGTCATTCGAAACCTCCATGGATTCTGCTTCCACGTCCACTTTTCTTAGCTTCCCAGTTGAACTTGTGTAAGGAGGAGATAAGTACTTGCTTTTCTTCCTTTCTCTCAACAAAGGACCACTCTCAATAAGTTCTTTGGTCTCAGCATCGATCTTTCCAATCCCAGAACCAACTCTCACCTTCCTTTTGGCAGAGAAAGGTTGGTTATCAGTATCTTCTTCGCCCCCAGTATCACCATTATCATCGGTTGCCCCTTTACTCTTCTTTTTCCTTCCCCTTAATGAATAACCCAGATCCATTTCTTCCTTGGCTCCGATGACATCGGTTTCAGCACTGTACATTATATCCTTTCTAGCTGCACGAGATCCTGAACGCTCGGATACCTTCGTCTTTCTTGGTATGAAACTGGAATCACTGCCATCATCACCATCAGTTTTATCACTGCCTCTCGCCTTTCTCCTCCTAGATGACGATGCTTGTTCACCTGACTTCGTTCCATTCTGAGCCACACCCGCATCTAGTCTGGCTTGAAGGACATCTAATTCACCTTTTAAAATCTCAGCAATGCTTTTCTGTTTCCTCCTGTGATACATGGCATCCTCCAAAATCTCCGGGCACCCAAACAAAGTTCTACTGCATTGGCCAAATTTGGAACCAGATGAAGAAGTAACCCAATCTTCTTCGACTGGACCTGTGATTGGGACTTCCACTGCCTCACCATAGTCACTCATGTCAACCACGAGAGCTCTGACGTTTTCTTCAAGGTCTGGAATTGACAGGGGTTCGTGGTACTCAGGCATTTGATGGCGCCCTATTGATCGATTAAAAGCCGAAAGCCAGCCCTTCAACACTGTGCATTCGAGCAAATTACTCATTGTAACAGCCTGCGAAATTTGTTTCAGTTTACCAAGAATTTCTTCCGGCTCAAAGAGTCCAATCGAAAGCTTTCTGATTCCAACTTCAGGCACAAGAACTCCTTTCTTTATCCCAGCATTTGCTGCTAGGGGCCTGTCAAGTCCGATACAATGCTCTCTCGGAACACACGAGCAAGTCATCTTTGATTCCACGAGTCTGCCAATTTCATTGACAGAAGTCTGTACAGCATAGACAAAGTTCTTAGAGCTACTCAACTGTGACATTTCCTCGAAATTCTCCTCGAAAGGCTTCAACTGAGATGGGTGACACCACGCAAATGAACTATCACCGAAGTACGCGACAAGAAGTCTTCCCTTCTGTCTTACCTTCACCGCATAATCTGATGCATCCATCGGATTATAAACCTGCCCCGGCCACCATGGATGACTCCTAATCTTACCCCATACAAAACAACCAGCTGAAAACTCACAACCCAAATCATCACCACCATAATCATCCATTTCATTCACCCTCCCCATTATCATCTTACCACCATTCTCCTCCTCATCGAACTCCCTACTTTCTTTCTCATCGGATTTCACGGATTCACCATGAATATCCACAAGTGAAACATCATCATCATCACCATTTGGCAATAAATTTTCAACACCAACTTCTTTACTTTTATCAACAGCACCTAAAAGAGTGCCAAACCCTTTACCACTCTCATCACTTACACCATTAACATCAATGTTCCTAACACTTTCTTTCATCTGCAACAAAGAAGAAACCCCATTCAATTCAGAATCCTCAAGTCCCTCACCATCTTCATAAAGACAAGAACTTTCCTTTCCATTTATCGAAACCCTAACACCATTTTCCCATGATTTTCCAACTTTAAAGGCATCACCCTTAGAACCTTCATTCAGGGTTTTAGAATCTTGGTCGAAAGAATAATCCCCAGAAAGGGTTTTTACTGGCTTTTCAAAAGCTTCCATTTTTTTTTAATTTTTCCTGCAAAGATTGAATTTTTCCAAGAAAATCAGCCTCAAAGATTGGATTTTTATAACTGAAATATAGAAAAAAAAAGAAAAGTAAATCAACAAAATAAATTTTAATAAATAGGAAAAAAAAAAAAAACCCACTTCCACTTGCCGATACTTAATAGAAAACCAAAAACAAATGAACAAACAATTATATATTTAATATATAAATAATTCAAACAAAGAAAAAAATGAAAAGTACCTGAAGATGAAGAACAAACGGATTTTCCCCTTTTTTTTTTTTTTTTGAGGGTTAGAGAATTAGGACAAGAACTTTTGGTCTGGATTTTAAAACGAAGGTAGTACGGTGAGAAGTGCAGACTTTTTTCGGTGACACTTGTCATTTAATTATGGGCTAGGCAATTAATACTAAAAATTAATAATAAGATGGAAATTTGTTGCTACCATGGAATAAGTTGTAATTAAGTATCCTGAAAAAAAGATTACTTTCCTTTTTCTTTTTTTGCCAGAAAAAGATTATTTATTTAGGCTTTTTTATTAGAATATTAATAATTTTTTTTATTTAATTTTATAAATTATTTTTAATTTATTTATCAAAATAAAATTATTTTTTGAATGGTGTTGATAAATGGACATTTGATGTATCGGTTTTTCATTATCATTTTAAAAACTCATTGGATCAAACGTGGATTTTAAAAAAATAAGATTATTTAGGTAAATAAATTAAAAATGATCTAAAATTATAAATAAAAAATTTTAAAATAATATTTTAATAAAAAACCTATTTATTTAATTAGTTCTTTTTTTATATAAAAGAAAAGTATATGATTTTTGTAATTTTTAAGATACAAAAATATTTTATTAAAATTTTTAAAATATATGCATATTTTTTTTTTCATATTGATTGTAAAAAAAATTATTCAAGTAGTTTATTGAAAAATGAAAGGGTTTTTTTTTTTTTATAAAAAAAATATGTTTTATCATCCTCGTGAAGTTTGAAGGAATGTCACTTATTAATTTAATTTTAAATAAAAAATTAATATATCTTTATTAATTATTAATAATTTATTTTTTATTTATATTTTTTTAATTTTTTACTCAAAACTTTTTTTAATTGAAAAATTATAAGAATTTAAAAAGTTAATAATCATAATTGATTGATTTTAACTAAAGATAAAATAATATATTCATTTCAAGTTAATATATAATCGAAGTAAAAACAAATTTAAAAATATTTACTTGAATTAAAAAAAAACTTAACTAAAATTTAATTAGATAGCAATTAAAAGTATTTTAAAATTAATTAAGTTCACTTTATTTTATAGTTAAAAAAAGGGTTTTAGATAAAAACATATAATAAAATTAATTTAGTAAATTACACTTAAAAAATTATTGTATTTTTTTATTAAATCTCTAAAGATAAGAAGACGTCTTTCAAATTAAATTGATAATTTTTAATTAATTTTGATAATTATTTTTAAATTTTTTTTATTAATATAGATTATTATTTTCAAAAGGTTATAGAAAATGTCAAAATTGCCAATTTTTGAATTAATTTAGTATGGACCGTTGCTATTAAGTGGACAAGAACGGTAGATATCAATTTAATTAATGAATGATTTAATATGATATATCGAATTAATTAAATCATCTATTCTTAATCTGAGCAATTTAATCGATCAATCTGATCGATTTCAACACTATTCGATTTCTTCTTTGTCAGTGATTGACTTGAGAATGGAAGTGGGTATCAAGAAGCCTGAAATCCACGCACCAATCGGGACCATCTCTCCCGATTACTTCA
>JBBYHK010000013.1:6910096-6920155 GCA_038382065.1 Adansonia grandidieri
AATGGTACTAACATCACGATGAATTAAAAATGATTTTATACAAATTTTACTTAACTTTTTACAATGGCAAGATAAAAGAAAATAGTATTGCTTAAAAAATCTTGTCCTAAAAAAGTTTTATGAATTTAAGTCGAATCGATTTGATTTGAATTATTATTTAATATAAAATATAAAATATTTTATTTTAATGACATTGTAAATAAAATATTAACTTTTCGAGCATCTTTAACGTGAATTGAGTAAAAATAAAAAATAAAAAATTTTGAGCCTTGATCCGGCCGTCACTAATAAATAATTGAATTGAATATATGAAAAATATTGTACAGAACTATTAATAAAGTTTTTAAAAAACATTGGGGGCTAAATGTAATATACATAAAACTGAGGGGCTGTAAACGAAAATATCCCTTTCTTCTCCATTTCGGCATTTCGTCCTCCTCAAATAAATTTTTATATTTATATATTTATTTTCAGACTCCATCTTCTCTCTCGGAAAAATCTGCTTTTTTTTGTTTTTCCTTCTTTAATTTGGATTTTCTCAAAGCTTCTTCAAACCCTCCAAAAGACTCACATAAACCCCTCGATTATAACTTTCTTACGATCCTGCCATCCACTACCTTCCCTTCTTCTCTCCGACTAATTCATTTTCTCTCTTCCTGAAATAACCCTCCGTCGCCGATTAAATTTCCTTCCGCTCTCATTTCTAAGTCCGCCCCGATTCAATTCGGATCAAATGATAGCTTCCAAGACATTGCACCTTCTGTTCTTCTAGAATATTCTGTAAGTTCTTTTTTTTTTTTTTTGCTCACTAATAATTCGTTTTTATTGATTTTTTTTCTGCGAAACCTAGCTGATTGATTTGAATTTCTCTAGCTAATTGGATTCACTTGCATTTCTTTAATTTAAGCGGTGAAAATCCATAGGTTTAGGATTAGGAGCACAATTTATTATTATTTTTTTTTGGAATTTTTTGGATTAGGTTTTGCTTCTCTACTTATTTTTCTTGATTCTCGACTAAATTTGTGCCTAAGATTTTCTTCATTTTTAGATTTATTATAGTTTTAAGTGGAAAATGCGGTTTTAAGCAGTTGGGAGATTGCTATTGATCTTATTTCCCTTAGGTCAGAATTCATGCTCAAGGAGCAAAGAAATGAGTTATAGTGAATTTTATGTGGCATTAAATAATCAATTTTGATGCACAATTACTGTATATGAATTATTGGGCAACGATATTTTAGTCCGAACTGACTCTTATTTCCTAGGGTTTAGTTTTTTTTATTGGTGTGTGAATGATTGTGAGTTACTTTTTAAAATTGCGTGCTCTAGCTCGAGTATGATAGGTAGTTTATTATTTGTTTTAGTTATTGTATATTGACGTGTGGATGCTTGATTTGGTATATGCTAATATGATAACCTTGAAGCATATTGAGCAAAAAAGATGTTCCATAGATGTTTTGCTAATATTTTATTTAACATTAGTTTGATTTGCGTTTTTGGAGCATGAAAACCTTATCAAAGCTGAAATAGTGTTTTTTTTTTGGGTTAAATGCATTTGATTTAACCAATATGTTCTTTGGTATTTGTGTTAGTTTTTGTTTTGGGTGATCCGATGACCTGGTTTTATTGAGCACAAGGTCTTCTTTGGAGCTTATGGAAGCCATATTTTGTAGAAAATGTAGCATGAATATTGATCTCCTAAGTTAGTGATGAGATGCTTTTGATGGAGACCAAAGAGTGTTGTTAGATCTTAGACATACCAACTTTCCAAAGTCAAACTATAGTGGCACAGCTGTGGATCTTTGTGGTTTGTTTTTGTAACATGGGTAGATGGATCTGAAACTTTGAAAAAGACTTCTAATATTGGATATGGGCCTATGGCAATCACCCCTCATGAAACTATGGAAATACAATTTGTTTGCATTTAATGAAATATTCCTTAATTGATTCCTGGGCTAGAAAATGGAGCTATTGCAAAATCTGGAGTCTCATTCAGAGGAATTGTAAATGCAAGCAACTGCATAGAGGCTAGCTCGTTGTGTTGCTTCTCAAAGTTGGTCTATTGTCTTTGGGACTGTGGTTTATATAAGCTTTCATTTGGATATGTGGTTTTTATAGTAAGTGCGTAAAAATTGTGTAAAAAATAGATTAATCTGCTTGAGAAGCAAACACGATAACAAGGACCGCAAAAGATTGAGAAGGTGATATGGTTTACTTGTTTATAAATTTAACATCTCTTCCATAGTGATACATCTCCTTGATGAGCCAGCATTTGGTGGAGTGCATGTTTAGTTTACATATATATTGTGGCTTTTTAGCTTTACTACAAAAGCTCTTGCTTGAGTCCTTCTTAGCTTCTGTCCTAATGTTTGTATTATACTTAGTGTTATGTTGTCTACGATGCTATAAATTTCTTATTTCTTTTGCATGTTGATATGTGTCTTTTACCCTCAGGCATTCCATTGATGTAAATGTGCTTGACAAGTCAATATCTGCAAATTTTGCTTTTTGCATTAATTGCTTTCTTCAATACCGTAATACTTCCCCTTATTCTTAGGTTTTCCTTCAAATCGCTTCTCAAGTTGCTTGACTGCTGCATTTAGTTAGAGTTTGGAACTCTGCATGCTGTAAAGGAAGACAGATTTGTTATTTATTTGAAAGGATCCAATGGAGCTGAAAGTTTCATCGCCTAAGCTTGGTGATCTTTGTCCTTCTGGCTGTGTTAGTGATCCTGAGGAGAAGGAAGTCAGTGATGAGGACGATGATGATCGCAACCATAAGCATCGTAAGCGGGAGACACGCTCTCAATCATTGGAGACAGATTCTATGGATCCAGTTTTTACAAGGCCATACAGAAAGCGCAATAAACCTTTTGAAAATGGGATTCCTTCTACAGAGAATGAATCTCAAGTGGGTGAAACCTGGAAAAATTCTAATAGTTTGCCTCTAGACAAAGACTTGACATCCAAGTTTGATAGAAGACGCCCTGGATCAGCATCATTACCCCGAGGACATTTGGATCTGAACCAGAGAATTAGGTCAAACCAAACATTTAGTGGAGATTCTGGTCCTGGTAGGGGAAGAGGAAGGGATAACTCTTCTTGGAATCAACGTGATTCTAGGTTCAACTCAATTGATATCACTTCTCAGATGGCTCATCCTGCTGGATCTGTTGCTCCAAGTCTCTTTGCAGGAAGGGGATTGCCTAATGTTTCAAATGCACAAAGTCCATCATGGAGTGCCTTTGGGCTTATGCCTGGAATACCAAATGGTGGCCTAGATGCACTCCATCCTATTGGTTTACCAGGGGTGCTTAGGCCACCTATGAATTCTTCATTGAATATGGGCATTCCTCGCCAACGTTGTAGAGACTTTGAGGAGCGTGGATTTTGTCTAAGAGGAGACATGTGCCCAATGGAGCATGGTGTCAATCGTATTGTTGTTGAAGATGTTCAGGTATTCATTTTGGTATCATCTATCTTGATTCTGACATGTGATTGATACTGTTTTCCCTTCAACTTTACAAAATTGATTAAGATAATCACGTCATACGCCATTTTGAAAGGAACAGCCAGGGAGTTTATCACGTGCATCTGGTTTATCTTCTCGGGCTACCAAAAAAATGTATAGGATGAACATTGGGCTAAAAATGATTCTGATTGTTAATATTTCCTCTTTAGCACCCTTAAAACGCTTGGTAGCAATGTACCTGCATCAAAAAGCTGCACGACCACCAGAGATGAGTTAAATTCTTGTTGCTTTGAGATCATTTATGTGTGCCTTGCTGTAATGTTTCTAGTCTAAAAATTATTATTCTTCAAAATTGTTCGCATGCTACTTTCTAATAATTTTATTTGTGATCATCCTTTTCTTCCCTTCTACTTTTGCTAATCTTCTTTTTACTTTTCAACCATCCTGTTACCAACAAAAGTAACACACATACCAGATAGATTTCCTGCTTACACAAATCTTTTCTTCTTGAATGGAAGCCTGTAGATAGTATGGGATTACTTGCAGAAATCAAGAAAATTTATGCTTATAGATCAATTTTCTGCTTTAAGCAAGGACTAATGTACTATATGAATAGTGATCTCTGCAATTAGAAAAGTCTAAAATTATTGGTCTGTAATCCATGATCTATATTGTCTGGTGTTGTGGCTTCTTCTCCAATTTATAGTGTTATCTAATTGATCATCTCATTTATAATGTAGATACTGTTCTGAAATCCAAATTGCCTTCATAGGAAAGTTCCTTGGTTGGCTTTGATGCTTTATTATTGCCTTGAAACAGCAAATATTCCCTATATATTCAAGTTACCGGTAACTTCTTTTCTGATTTGCAGAGTCTGTCACAGTTTAACCTTCCTGTAACAGTTCCAAGTGCACAACTATTGGCAACACCTGCTGGACCTAGATCACTACCTTCAGGTGTTCCTCCTTCAACTTGTTTGATGAACAGCAAGGGTATACATAGCAAAAGTAGCAAGCCTGGAATGACTAACAATGCCTTAGGTTTGAATAGTGCATATAGTGGTTCTACCAGCGTAAGTGTTGTTGATTTATATGATCCTGATCAACCCTTGTGGAATAACAATGGCCCAGACGCGTCAGCTACGCTCTCAGGACTCCATTCACCCAAGATTGTTGAAACGGAACCCTTACTAAATGATGATATCTCTGATCGACATCATGAAAGGTTACGTGATAGTGCTGATAATGAATTGTCAGTTAGAGGCATTGGGTCACAGGGTACAAGTTCGTCTGTTTGGGGTAGAATTGGTAGCTCAAGTAGTAAAATAGATATGAAAGAGAAAATTGATCTCACACCGTCAGACTATCTTGAGAATGGATCCAAGGAAGAACAAGAAGCATTTCCCAGCTCCCAAGGTAATTCCCGTCAGATAAAGCGGATCAACACTGAGGATCATGGCTCCAAATTTATGGATTCATCACTAAAGTCACAGAATGATAGTATGCGTAATAGCAGAAAACCAACTCAAAAGGCACTTCGAACACTGTTTGTCAATGGGATTCCCCTGAAAAGTAACAAAAGAGAGGCCCTTCTTTCTCATTTTCGTAAGTTTGGAGAGGTTATTGACATTTATATTCCATTAAATAGTGAACGAGCCTTTGTCCAGTTTTCAAGGAGGGAAGAGGCAGAAGCTGCTTTGAAGGCACCTGATGCTGTAATGGGTAACCGCTTTATCAAGCTCTGGTGGGCAAATCGGGATAGTGTAGCTGATGATGGCATAAACAGTGGCAGTGGTGTAGCAGTAACTCGTGGTCCAACAGTTTCTATTATCCCAGCTCAGCCTGTTGTTAATAAAGGGAAGGATAATCTTCAACCTATTGCTCAGAAGAGCAATGTTGTCCATGGTGCTGCTGTAACTTCCTTGAATTCCCCTAAGCCTTCTAGTATGAACAGTCCCAAGGTTCCACTTCCATTGCAGAAAAAGCTAGAGAATCTGGAGCAGATGAAAGAGGAACTACGCAAGAAGCAGGAAATGCTGGAGCAGAAGCGGAATGACTTCCGGCGCCAGTTGGACAAACTTCAGAAACAAGTATCGTGAACTTTCTTTACTCTTACATAGAATGGTCCTAAACATGCGCTTCAGTAATTTTTCGTGTCCTAAGAACTGTTATGTGTAGCAATCATGTTCAGGAATTGCATGTTTTCTTATTATTTTTTTTAATGAACCAGAATGCTGCAGCTAAGTGATGAAAAACTTTACTGGTAGCTATTGGCTTTGTCAAACATGCATGCCTTTATTTTCCAATAGTTTGACTACATACACATGCTGACACCAAGTTGAGAGATAATGACGAAACAGAACATGAGGGTTTTAAAGTAAAAATGTGGGATATTATCCCCTATTTTTGGTAGGTTTAACATTTGTGGCTACATTTTGCAGTCTGGTGGTGTCAAGGGTGATCTACTGACTGAGCAAGCTGTTAAGATGCAAAAGGTGGGAATTGCAGCTGATCCTGCAAAAGCTTCAACTCCAATTTCCTCTGAACCTGGTGCTTCTGCAATAACTCCATGCACTATAGGGATTATAGATAAGAACAAATCAACAGAGAACGTTGTGTTTCACAGTCCAAAATCAAATACCACCATGGCATTGCATCAGTCTATGAGCTCAAAGAAGCAATCTCATCCGTCAACACCTGGCGGGCATCCATTCTTGATGAATAAATACAAATTGGACAACCGACCTACTGCTTTTAGAGTTATTCCACCATTGCCTTCTGGTTTTGTAGATGTGAGTCATTCTCTCTCCACTGAGAAAATTGTATTTGCTCCATCTTTTATGAGAACAGATTTTACCATGATTCTTTTTCTTTTCCATTTTGAAAGTGAAATAATAAAAGAAGCACATTTCACAAACAATGGTTCTTCTTAGTATGTGTAGTTATTTGTAATCATCAATTATTCCAAGGGTGAAAGGTAAAGCATACGGCGTGCGATGGTGAATAGAAAGCTTTATGTTCTTGAACACAAAAATATGTGTCATCAATTGTATTTGTGTGCTCTTCAGTCTTTGCATGATATTGAGAATTGAATTATACTTGTTTCTGTTTTTTTACCTGAATATTCTGGTCCTTGGGCATATTGTATGAATATGGCATCTTTTTGAGCGGCTGTTGTTCTTAGTAGTCTCTCTTTTATCTAAATTATAAGGCCTTCAGTCAATGGCATAAACTCCATTGGCTTTTCTGTTTTTCTCTGTTGTCAATGAGAGGTTACTGAAATCTGTCTGTCAATTAGGTTGATGTTTTAAAGGAGCACTTCTTACAATATGGTGATCTTTCCGCTGTGGAGCTAGAAGATGTCGAAAATGATGATGATATGAATAATTGCTCGGTTCTTATAACTTACAGCACACGCCGCTCAGCAGAACGAGCATATGTGAATGGTAAATGCTGGCAAGGCAATAATTTAGAGTTTTCATGGTTGACATCGACCAATTCTAGCAACGACCCTAGTAGCAAAGAAACTTTGTCTTGCACGCCAGAGGGGTCTTTAGAAGCGGAGGTCCAGACGGAAGGAAAATCAGCATGTGGCGTCTCCCAGGAAGTTGTTGGTTCAGGTAATGGTCAATCCGAGAATTCAGAAGGCAAGAGTTTTGTTGAGCATATGGAATTGCCTAAAGTTTCAGAGCGTAGCCTATCCCCACCGTCTAGTGCAAAAGAGTCACCTAAAGGCGACGCATGTTGAGGACGGGAGCTGTTTTCAGATTTGTACAGTGAGGTAAAATGTTTCAATCTATTGATCTCTAATTTTCACAGTCTTGCATTCTCAATTACTTGAATTTCTTTTTTCTTTTCCAGTGTAATCTTGTTTGATGCATGGGATATCTAAAAAAATGAAAATTTCTGATCTATAATTGCCATTACAAGGTTAAACAGTAACTTTGGGTGGCAAATTTTATTGTCTTTTGAGATTAGTTTTGTAGGACTAAAAAGGGGTTAAAGTTTAAAAAAAAAAAAAAAAGAATTCTGTTGAGATTACTTGAATCTTTTACGTGAAAAATCTCTGGGAACTGACTTCCCATTTCGATTTTGCATTATCTTGTACTTGCAGAATTGATGCTTTGAGTTACATTTTCCTAGGAAGCTGTTTCATTTTCTTACGTAATTATTGAAAAACTTATCTGGTTAGATATAAGTAGTTAATGATCACTTCTTCTTTTATTAGACCTAAATAAATCTTATTCTGGACTAAAGATTGATTTATGTTGTTGGTTTATTTGGATACAAATTTAATACAAATTAAAAATCAAAAGTTAAGGGATTATTTGAATGTAAATTAAAGGTTATGATCTTATTTGAATGTAATAAAAGTATTATTTAGAAAAAAAAATGAATATGTTTTTTTTTTTTGAAATGATTAATTTAACCTATGCTTTAAATATAAAATTATACAGCAATCACTTAACAAAAATATTTCTATTTGCATAATTCGTAAATATAGTTGCCAATTGTTCCCAAAAATAGTCATAGGTAAAAGAATGACTGAGAGTAAATTTGAGGTGTGAAGAAGCAAAGGTATTTTGGGATAGTTACATGGTTTTATTCTTCCTATGCCTGATCGTGTGAAGGATGTTGTTTGTCCTAGGTTTGGTCTGTTTTTAGGCTCAGTGGGTTCGAAAATTTTGAATTATTTTTAAAAATATTTTTATATTAATATTTATATCTTTTAATTAAATTTATGTTAAAAGTGTTGTTATTTCTTTAACAATAATTTGGCTTGATTCGAATTAAAAAAAAAAAAAATTATCTCATACCGGTCTTATTTTAATTTAACAGAATATTTAACCCTTAAATAGATTTAGTTGCCACTAAGGGTGTCAACGAGACACTTGCACTTGCAATCTACTTTGGTTTAGCTCGAAAAAGCTCGAATTTGATTTGATCATTATTGGGTCAAGTTTAAGCATCTTGAGTTATCAAGCGAGTTTAATTCGAGTATTTTAATATTTTATTTAAGTAGTTTGCAATTTTAGTCGAGTTTTAATTTATATGTATAATATTTTTATTTTTAATTAGAATTGAAAACTTTCAATTTTAGCTCGAGTTCGAGTATAAATAATTGAATTTGAACTTTGAATTGAGCAAGAGAATCAAATTCATTTTTACTAGGTAAATGAGCTTAATAGAATGACCTTAAGCAATTTAATATTTGTTTCAAACCAAGCTCGAGTCAAATTTTGAATCTCGAATTTCAAATTGAATTTAAATTTCTTAAAACTTAAGCTTAGTGTAGCTGGGTTTACACCTGTTCAGAAGTAAAATATACTTTTTGTCAATTCAGTCTTATTCAACTTGAATTAATATTTTATAATTTAAAAATATTTTTTATTTAAATTTAATTATAAAATATATAAATTTTAATATATAAAATAATTTTTTTTTATTAATTATGAAGGATAATTTGAATAACTCAAGTTGAATTCTGACAAAAAAAATTAAAATTTTTCCACCTATCAGCGCCTCTAGTTGGATTCCATATATCACCTATCCATGCAAACATTTGTGGATGTTAATAAACGCGCATTTTTCGCGCTAAAATACATTTAAAAAAAAAGAAGAAAAAAGAAAAAAAGGGGGGGTGGGGGGGGGAGGACAAAACACTAAACTCAGAAATAGCAGACCGAACGTGCGGGTGTTGGACCCCTTCACAACGCCATTGCACCAACCGAAGGGGATTGGAAATCGGAATGGTCCATCTTTGGTGGTGGGGTTAATGTTCAAAGACCAAAAAACGTGCAACCTTCCATCAATCTCAAAATCTTTTTTTGGTTCATCCAAAAATATTCAGGTTTAAATAAATTTGGTTCATTTGATATTAAGTTTTGCAATTAGTATTGTCCAAAATTTACTTACATTTTACGTAATAATATAAGAAACCTCATCTTTTTCACGACTGTCGAGATGGATGAATTAGTTGCAACTTGCAACCAATCCCATCTTCAATGTTGAAATTTTGTTATCCGATCATTTTGATTTAAATTGCTTATAAAATTCAATCGTAACATTCACAATTCGATGAGAAGACTTCCACTAGAAAGCATATTAAGAGAGTACGTTCTATTTTGAGGGCCCCTGGACCTTAATTGCCCACATTTTGAAAAGCAACGTCCAATCAATCAAATCAATCAGAAATCTTTTGTAATAGAGCTGTCTTTGGTTTTGGACCTTTTGGGTCAAGTTTTTGAACCTCTTATGTCCTTTTTTTTTTTCCCTCGTCGTGGACGGTTGTGTGGTGGCCCGAGCTAACTTGAAAACGAAAGATTTTGATGAGCGAAAATGAATGGGAAATTGGGTGTCGAACTGTTGATAACCTTTTGGGACCCCATAGCTTTTTTTTAAAGGCCTATTAGGCATCAATGCCTTATGTTTTTCCCTTCCGAGTTTGCGCTTGCTTGCTCCTGCCTTTGCATGTCATTGAAAGACATAGAGGATCTTTTGAGTTTTGAGATCATCAAAAACCTCAACTATTCTCCCCAGCACCCTCCCTCTCATTTCTCGACCTGTCTTTGTTATACTATGCTTTCACTTT
>JBBYHK010000013.1:6929408-6940474 GCA_038382065.1 Adansonia grandidieri
CAGATGCATATCGTAGTCCAAGTAACATAGCAAGAAATTATTAAGGTTTGAATTAGTTCAGTCTAACCTCTGTTGGTGGAGCTTGAACAGCAATAGTTTCTTGCTCTACAACAGCTTTTAGCTTCTTCTTTTCTTCATTTTCCAAGCATATCTGACTTCCTGTATTTGTATCAGAAGAATCTTTATCTAGAGTTTCGACTTCCTTTAATTCCTTTACTGAAACTGCATCAACTTTAGATGTAACACCATGTTCAGCTTCCTCAGAAGGCGATTCAGATGACAGAGCTGGAGTTTGCTCTTCAAGTTCTTCCAATGGAAGAATTTGAGCGGTTCCCTTTTCATCTTTTGCCACTGTCTCTTTAATCATGTCTTCCGCCGCTTGCAAACTATCCTTTGTGGAGCTTTCAATGTGGTCCGATGATGATACCTTAGTCGAATCTGCCACTGATGTAGACTCTCCGGTTATTTCTTCACCTGAAATGTCTCTTATTTTATCTCCACCATGGCCAACTTCAGCTTCATTTGGATAAATCTCTTTGACATCTTCGACTTCTTTAGCCTGCTGTAAGGATTCTGCAACTCTTTCCTGCAAATCTATTGGAACAGGTTCCTTGGCTATTGAACTTGTGATCTCTGGGTTTTCGCTGGGATCTAATTCCCTGGAAATCTGATTATCTGAGGCCAAATTAGTTGTTTCTTCTGGTTTCTGAATACCATCATTTATCTCATTGCTTTCTACATGATCCTGCGTGCCTTCTGAATCCGCTTGTGATAATTCTAAGCTTGATTCCTGATAAAAGACGAAACATATAGGTACTTAGTATGAATAGTGTCCGACATAGGTCTGTTTAATTTTTTTTTCAAGTTTTCTATATATTTTGAAGGTCCTTACTCATGTCTAAATATGCATTGTCAGATACGAGTGTCTGGCACAAGTACTTCAAGAAAATTGAAGAGCCGAAACGACAAAACTCTGATTTAGTTGTGAGTGTCGAGTACGGATATATTCAATTTTTTTAAAGTTTTTCCATGTATTTAAAGAATCATCATATTCACTTATCAATACCCAAATATGTATGGAACACAAATACCGTACATGAATACTTAAAAAAAATTAAAGAAACAAATATTAATATTAAAGAAAACCCAGAAATCTTTTTCCTTATTTGAACAGAATCACGAAATAAACAAGACTGTTCCACTCTCTTGTATTTATCTCCCCATTGAATAAAAATTTCATTTTTCCCTGCCTTTCCAAAAACATAATTTAATGCAAAAAGTTTGAAAGGAGGATTAAATGTAGTTCTAACCTCTTCTACCACTGTTGCTGTTTCTATCTTGGCACCTGATCCTTGGCCTGGATCTTTAACAGTTTTATCTTCACAAAAGATCTGCTTTTCAATTATCTCATTTTCACTGGACTTTTCAGCTTCCACAACGGGCTGTTAATAGATTAAAGCTTCATTATTAGATATAGAGAATCAAGAAACGAATAAGAAGAACAAAACTGAGTTACTGACCTCTTCATTTTGAGTGGTTTTTAATGTTTCAGCTTCAATCGATTTATCCTTTAGCTTATCTTCGTCATTGCCATCTTTTATCAGCTCTTCCGAATGGGAAGTTGAATAAGATGTTTCAGTAACTTCCTTGTCCTCCAGGACCTGCCATTTTTGCTCCATTTAATAGTTTTTAAAATAATAGAATCGAGAATGAGTGAGGAAATACATGAAATCTATGTACCTGTGTTCGACACCTTTGTCCGACCTATAATCTAGATATGGATATGAGGATATGACCCCCTAAGGATCCTCAAGTAGATGGCAAAACTATAGAAAAAATTGCACGCACCCGTATCGGACACATATCTGTATCCGACAATGACACTCAAGTTCGAGTAATAGTGTGAAGTTAATAAGGTTTTGGGTTAGTATTGCATTTGCTCTATTACCTCCTCTTTTAAAAGTTTGTCTTTGTTTGCAGACTCTTCTGGTTCCATGAGTAATGCATTATCAAAACCCTTTTCAAGTGTCTCAACTTCGACATTTGAGGCTTCTTCAACCTCTCTTGTTTTTACTTCAACTTCTGATTCCTTTGTTTCATGTTTCTCGGAAGGCAATGTAGAGGCTGTAATATGAAGCTGATCTTCTGGCTTTTCACCTGGGACAGTTTGAGCGGCAGTAGCTCCGTCTTTCAAGGCACTTGGAAGCTCACTTACACGTTCTAATTGCGGGCGTTTGTCATCTTCGATTGTTTCACTCTCTTCAATTATCTTTTCTTCTCTTACAGTCCCATATTCCTTTGATTCTTCTGTTATAACCTGACTGCCATTAGTTTCACCTTCCAACACAGCTTCGGCCACCCTTATCTCATCTTTTTCAGAGCTTACCTCTTGTACTCGTGCTCCATCCGACTCTTCATTCTTGTCAACTTCGTTGATGGTTTCGTGCTTATGCTCATCTGAGGGCAATGTGACAACGGGGTTCGGAATTTGCTCATCTGATTTCTCAGTTGGGAGAGTCTGAGAAGAAGCATCTTTTGCCAGTGCTTCATCCTCCTGAAGTTGTTCTTTTTGCAAGCTTATGTCTTCCTCATTATCAACTTGTAAGCATTCATCTTCCTTTGGAGGCAGTGCAGAGGTTGGATTCTGAACTTGTTCTGATTTCTTTTCGCTGAGGGTGTGACCAGCAGTTGTTTCATCTTCGGCAACAGCTTCTAGCTCGACGGACCTTCCCTTCTGCGAGCTTATCTCGTCCGTTTTCCTTGCATCTGAAGCATCTTCTGAGATTTCCTCTTTTGATTTCTCATCTTCAGCCTTCTTAGTTTCATGCTGCAGTTCTTCGCTAATTACAGCAGAGGTTAAACTATAAAGTTGCTCATCTGAGGAAGTCTGACCAGAGATAATTTCTTCTTCTGGAACTGCATGAAGCTCTTTTGTCTCATCTTCGAGCTTTTCTGCTTCTTTCCTTTCTGATTCCTCAAGCTTCTCAACCGTGCCTATCGTTTTGATCTCCGGTGATTCCTCAGTTATTGAAGCATGAGCAACGACAGTAGTTTCCTGATCTGCAACAGCTTCAGGCACCTGAGGTATTTCCTTCAACTTTTCTACTTCTTCTTCCTTATTGGCTGTAGTTTCATGCTCTATGTTTTCAGAAGGCAAAGCTGGAGCTAGTGATTGCTCTTTCGGTTCTTCGACAGCCTGAGCAGCAGCAGTTTCATCTTTCCTATCATCTTCTACCTCCTGAAACTCTACTTTTTCCAAGCTTATCTGTGCCGTTTGCTTTGTATCAGAAAATTCTTTTGAAACTTCAGCTTCATTTATCTTCTCTTCATCGATCTTATTTATCATGCTTATAGTTTCTTCATCCTGTTCCCTGGAAAGCAATGCAGAGCTTGCAGCAGCCCCCTCCTCGGGTTCATTAACCGCAAGAGTCTGCTCACTGGTTATTCCATCTCCTGTAACAACATCTTGCTTTGTTGGCACTTCTTCCTTTGTTTTTTTGTGTTCAGTCTCCTCACTCGTGGCTCCGGTTCCATGGTCCCCTTCGGATTCCTCTACGATGAGGGATGTGTCACTCTCCTTGGTTGAATGTTCTTCAACCTCGGAGCTTTTGGCTTCCACTTGTTCTTCCTTAGAGTCTCCTTCTTTCAGACATTCAGTCGAGACTGAACTGTTGTCTTCCACCTATCAATACATAGTTAAAATGTTTCAAAATTGAAGAAAAATTTAGCAACATCTTAAAAAGAACTATTTGAATGAATATATTATGGGAATTACCAGGACGGCACCGTTAGTTGTTTCATCTCCTTTTGATTTCGGAAGAAGTTCATTTGTGCTACTTTCTTCCTTTATGACATGTTCTTTAATGTCTTCACTAGCATCAGCTTTCTCTACTTCCTTGTCGATCTGCTAAAGAAATAGTTTGTCAATATAACAGGACAGACACCTCCATAGATAACCATGATGAGAAAAATATCTATTCATGTTCTTTACCTCTTCAGACAAGATGACATCCTTGGTGACCTCGTTTGCATTTTCTTCACTGTTGATATGGTCTTCATCCGCCTGTTTGTCTTCTGGTTCCTCTTTTATCAGTTTTTCACTTTCGTGGTTCTGGACAATAGTAATCGTTTCATCGGCTTGGCTCATGCTGGGTTCGGGGATTGGTTCCTTACTTTGGCCTTCCACCATTGGTTCCAAGTCAGTTTCAGCTTTTGCCAAGTTCTTAGCTAAATTATCTTCTTTGTGGATAGCCTTTTCAACACCATTGGATGTAAGCAAAGTTTCTCCCGAATCCACGGCTGCATCCAATGGCTTACCATCTTTGATCTTCTCTTTTTCCGATCCTAAATCTGATGATTGTTCATCTTGACCACTTTGATTATCTGTTGCTTTTGGCACAGAAGTTTCTGAGTGCTCGTATGGAGTTTGATCTTTTTCTGAGTTTTCATCAGTTATTTCTTTTAAGGGAATCTCCCTAGTGATCTTCTCCATTTGATCTTCATTTTCGGCATTTGGAATTTTATCCTGCATTCCATCTTCTTCCCTGGATATGGAGGACTCTGCTGGTTTCACATCGACGTCAGCATCACTGTCTACGCCAATCCCTTCATGTCCAGTTGCTGCTAAGCTCACTGCAGTGGATGCAGATTCTGAATCAGCAGTATGAATACTTCCTTCACCTAAGGTTTTTTGTTTGGAGTCCTTTTTTGATTCCTCGAGCTTGAATGAAGAGCTATGGACAAGGTCTTCTTTGTCTTCTGATGATGTTATTTCTTCTTTTGACTGCAAAACATTGAATGTGTAAGTTAGCAACTAATACTATTTGAAAGGGGAAAAAAAAAAGAACCTTCTTCGGATCTAAATTGACCTCTTCTGTTAAATTCAATGGAATGCTTTCATCTTCCATTATGACTTCCGTCACAGTTTCATCACTAACCGATGAGTTGGGGATGTCAGCTCTAGGATGTTCCTCATTTTCTGGATTTTCTTTTCCTGTACCTGAAGCTGCTGTTTCTGGTTCTTTATACACCTGCATGACAAACAAAATTTCAACTCAACCATGACAAAGCACCTATGTTGCTCTGACTTTTCAGCTTTTGTTTTTTTAACATATCTGCATTTAACACCTGTATCTGACACATTTTCGGACATGGCTATAAGAATAGGACCCTCAAAGGACCCTCCAAATACATGAAAAATTTTTGAAAAATTGAAGATACCCATATCTGAACCTTACCTCTTTTTCAGGTGTCTCCCCTTTTTCAACTTCTTGGAAGCTCTTATTCTCTTCTTCTTCTGTAGATTTCGGTGATTCGTCCATTGTAGCCTGTTCTTCCTTTATGATTGACTTGGAACCTTCAAAAACCTGCATGAAGAATAAGGTGTACTTTATATTAACAATTAGAATGATGATTTCTCCTCTGTTTTTGAAGATCCAAGAAATTCCTGTTCGAGACTTTTAATTTAATACTTTTTCATTTTTGTTTTATTTTTAATCGACATAGACCCAAGTCATCTAGTATTACGAGGATAATGTGTCGGCAATTGTCGGGCCTTCGTTCTCTGGGGAAAAGATTGAAATAAGAGTTAGTATTCATGTTGTAAAATTCAACCTCTTTTGTTTCTTCCTGTTTTAAGTTATCTTCTATGTTCTCCTTGTCCATTTCACTTGTTTCTGATTTCAAATCGGTTGTTGTTGCTGCTGCTTCTGCGAATATATGCTCGGACTTTGTGCTATCTCTGCTTTGATATGTCTCCGAGACATCTTCACTACATTCTTGCTTTTGCTCGGATGCTCCAATTGCTTCATGGACTTGTTCTGCAGGTTGAACATCTGTAACATGTGAAACCTCAGCAGCATTCTTGTTTGAAATCACTACTTCCACGGTTTCGGGATTCTCATTTACTTCAACTTGTAGATCCTGCAAGAAACGTAAGAGTTAATATGAAGTCTCCCGCAATAATAGATACGATTACGATTCCCTTGATATCAAAATTGAAAAGAGAAAAGAGTAGAATAAAAACTGAAAATAGGAAATTGTTTTGACCTTTTCTTTGGATTCTTTGATGCTTGTGCTTTTTTCTGAAGTTTCAGTAGAGATGGCAGTATTGACATCCTCATAAATTTCATTCATGGGACCTGCAGGCTTCTCTTTTTCCAGTTCATTTTGTTGCTCGAAGCTCTCCTTTGGGATTTCTTCGTTCTCCGATTTTCCATCCTGGCTCTGCTGTACAACAGCAATAGTTTCTAATTCACGAATGCTTCCTTCAGGTGTTGGAACAGTGGATTCCTCGTCTTTTTTCACATCATCTGATGTTTCTGTCAATGCCAGCTCCTTGTCGTTGGCCTCTACAACTTTTTCTGATCCCGAGTTCGCATATTCTCTATGTCTGTCACTTTCACTTGATTCTATTGTAGCTTGGTTCGTGTCTTCGATTATGATACTGGAGACTATTTCAAGCTTCTCATGCACTCGAGCAACCTCCTCATGTGGATTCTCATTTCGCAGCTCATCCTTCGCAACCTCACTGATTTCAGATGCTGTTTCATGGCCCTTGCTCTCTGAAGTTTCGGCTATTGTCGAGGTTAAGGTGTGCCCTATACTATCAGAAACTATTTGATCCTTCTCGCTTCCTGATGTTTCAATCGGATCAATTGCTTCATTGCCCTCTTCCTTTCCTACTGGAGCATGCAGCGTTTTCCCTTCAAGTTCCTCTTGAGCAAGATTGGATTTACCGGACTCAGTAACTACTTCATTAGCCTCCTTCGAGCTGTCAATTATTGGATCTGGAGTATCGATTGAATCTTGTTTCTTGAGCTCTAAGTTAGCCTCTTGTTTATTGGACTCAATATCATCATTTTGATCTATCTTTGTACCTTCAGCAATTACCTCAACATTTGCCATCTTCTCCTCATCGTCCGGTATCTTCTCTGCTTTAAACGGAGTGTCATCAACTTTAATATGCTCCGAAATTCCACGAGTCTCATCGGAAACCTTGGAAATCTCAGATGATATTAAAAAACATTCATCCTTGGAGATTTCAGGATTCCCTTGAGAGACGGTCTTCATGGTTTCAACCCCATTATTACTGGCTACTTCCATCTTTTCAGATTTAATCGAACGTTCATCAGTTTCACCCAGCGCTGTGAATCCACCTTCGGATTTCTTCGAATCACCAGCTAGAAACTCAACAGCTTTTTCACTCAGATCCAAGTTCAAGTGTTTGCTGCTCTCTTCTTCTGTTTTCTGCATAAAGAACAAAGCGTTTATTTTTCATTTACATATTCAGAATCATGGTAGAAATCTGCATTTTATCATCTGTAAGAATAGGCTTATTTGGTAACAAAATTAGTTTTGGTAAATTTAATCATTTCTGTTCTGTTCTTTCCTTTCCTTGTATGAACAAAATCTTATATTCTGCAAACTGTCAAAGGCGGCGCCTATGGCGTGAAATCAATAGGAAAAACCGAAAAAGGTGATACTTATCCTTCAAAGCTCTTAAGCATTCTTATTTCCTGATATCAAACTCCAGCGTACTGCATTACACTACTCATTTTGAACTACAATTTCATAATAAACAAAAATCGAATGCATAAATAGCTCATTGTTTTACATTCTTATAATAAAATTAACCGAAGAATCGGAAGAAGAAGAAGAAGAATTTCCGAAGAAAGGTGAATTAAGGCAAGTTGGCTGTCAGATTGTTATACCAAATTCATATTAGGCAAGTTAATCTATTTTATCACATTATTACTGTATATGTGAGATATACTTCTATATTGGCAATGCTAAGGCTTAGTCAGATAGTTTATGAGGATTTTGATGCCTGAACCGGTATAAGCCTACCATTTGTGCTAATAATTATGTCAGCTTCGATAAATCGATTTAAGTTAGCAATTACGTAATGCTTATTTAACTAATCATCAAAATATTTGTCCGAACTTTCTACTTATTCGGTTTAAGATCCGTAAACAAGTTATCGGTATCGTTTACTTCTAAGATCTTATGTTGTTCAGCTGGTATAATCCTGAGAAGGGTTAATTATTAGATTACAAACACATAAAGAAACAAAAAGGACTGAGTTATGGATTAGAGATTTCAAATACTGGCTCCAAAAATGTTTCAAGAAATCAGAAACTCAAGACTAAAGTTATGATTACTAAATTCAGTTAAGGTTGA
The DNA here is from genome assembly GCA_038382065.1 of Adansonia grandidieri. Taxonomy (NCBI): domain Eukaryota; kingdom Viridiplantae; phylum Streptophyta; class Magnoliopsida; order Malvales; family Malvaceae; genus Adansonia; species Adansonia grandidieri. Next base: position 6,937,590 of record JBBYHK010000013.1, read on the forward strand.
AGCAAAGACAATGACTTCGATTGATTTTGTTGGCCTTTGTTGAATGGACTATGGTCTGGGATCTTAGCCTAAGTTGCTTCAAATATTCATTCTTCTTAAAGAACCCGTGTCCGACACACATTCGGACATGAGTATAGGAATATGATTCTTCAATGACCTTCTAAATGCATGGAAAAAAACATAAGAAGAATTGTACGTACTCGTCTTGGACACATAGTTATATCTAACAGTTATACTCGAGTCTGAGTAACATAGATGCTCTGGATCTTAGCCATAACCAATTTTCCCAAAACCTTTTTCTATAATTGATGGAGCTACTTATTCATTGACTGTTAAATCTAAATCTTGGCTTCCATAAACGTGAAGCAACTGTTCTCATGAATCTGATGTATCAGTTCGACAGATTTATTCCTTATGGATCTAAAGGAAAAGAATCTAGATGTAATCTTTATTTCGAAAACCAACCAGATTTTTAAAAGAGAAAAAAAAGGGATCTAAGTTGCTCTGATCATCATGTTTTAAGTGTTTCAAGAACCTCAAAAAAGGTTGTAAAAAGCTATGTTTAAAGGTGAAACATGAGACATGATCACCTGTCTGGTTTTTTTTTTTTTTTTTTCTCAGAGTTCTGAAATTGCAGTTTCTTTCTTGAAAAACATGTGATCTAATGCTAAATTTCCTATGGTTTTTTAATGCGTACTACGGAGAAACAAACACAAATCAAACAAAAGCAAAGAACCATTACCACTATAGAAACGGGTTCTTGAATGATCTCTGCTTCAGTTGCCATGTTTTCATGGAGGAAGTAATTGAATCAGAATCCGAACTTCGAAACTTTGAGAATGCTATAGAAACTGACTATGATTACTTGAAACTTTCATTACTTTTGAAAAATCAACGGTGGATTGTTAGATATCTATATTTATCAGCTGACAGAGATGTTGTTTAAAGCAGGATATAAGCTGACAAAAGCCACTTGGTATATGCTAATATACATGCTTAGTTGGCCAAATACGTAATTGGCCCTACTGATTGGTCACTCACTGGCCCCGGGGTGGCTAACACATATGCTTTGACATATATATCCAATACATTTTTGAAAATAGATATCCGAATATAACCCTCAAATGATTTGCAAAAACTTAAAAAATATTAAATATATCATTTCGAATATATACTCGTATTTGACACTTACACCCAAATCTAAATACCGTAAGTTAATACAGCTCCTTTGAAATTGCAAAAATACATCTTTCGGTTAGATCAATTGGATTTTAGGCTGGAAATTTTTTCGAGATGTTTCCACTAACAGAAAAGAAGCTGACAAAACATTTTTAACACTATCTTTTTTGTCAGAAGGCTAAATGATCAATTGTCTTGTGGGTTCCAACACCTTTTGCAAATAAAGATTAGGGTAAATTTCTTCACAGCTAACCCTAAAGTTGTGATCATCATATTCTAACTCTCCTTTTTACTTTACTTTGCCCTTTTCATTTTGGCCAATCATATTCAAATATAGTTAATATAACATTTTTAGTACATAAATTGTTTTTGAGCTTTGAAATTTTGATACATTTAATAATTTTAGTTTGTTTAAATTTGGACAATTAATATGAAAAAAAATGCAAGATACGTAAGTAAATACAATTATTAGGTCCAACACTTAATTGCGATGAAGCTAATTTCTACCATTGACACTCAACTTACGAATTATTATCCGCTTCAGCCTATTGAGTCTCATAATTTTATCTACAAAAAACGTTTCGTAGATATAAATATAAATATATATATATTATATCAGATCCTAAAAAATTCTTGATATGAGATTGAAATGTCATACGAGATCAAAGCAGAATCTGCAAAAACTAGAGTAAGACAAAAGCTTTAGCTTGGCTTGCTTGCATGCAAATATACAAATCTAAAATTTGTTACCTCTATATATTAACCATTGATATGAAGTGTTTCCTTCAAATTTACCTAATCGAAACAATGAAAGATATCATTTTCAAGCATTGAACTAGAGAAAGAAGAAAAAAATTTGTAATACCAAAAGTGGTCGTAAACAGTTAACTTCGATGATGAACATTTTGAAGATTATATTGCCTAATGATGACAATGATAATTATGATATTTAAAAATTTTCAAACTTAAATACTTATCTGAACAAAGCATTTGGAATCTTTCTAACATATTTTAAATTTGAATATAATTGTTTTATATAATAATGTAGTCATAATTGATTATGATGTGCCGAATAATATAACTATTGAAATTCGAACATTGAATTTATTTAATATTAATTTTTAATAATAATTACATTATGAATCGATTAAATTAAATTCGAATTCATAATTGCCTATTTTGGTGAGGTCCCATCATTTGGTGTCACAGGAATCTCTATATGAACTTCGAATTATATTATTTTCATGGACTACAAAAGAGGGTTATACTTTACTTTTGAGTATTGGTTGAAAATTTGCCCAAATATATAAAAGAAATGCTATTGAAATTGAAATCTCCATGAAAAGAACATTGAAGGTACAATTTACTTAACATGCCATATCCCATGCCTCAATTATTATCATTATTATTGCTTTGTAATTTTTTAGTTGTTTTATTTATGGGTGAATCTTTGTGTGTGTGTGTGTATATATATATATATACAATCGTATAAGCATGATTCTAATATAATTAAATTTTAGGTTTTTAAAGTTTGAAAATTTAGGTTCAAATTCTATTGGGTTAAAATTGTTGGGCCAATTTGAATTAAGAATTATTGTCAAAGTTTTAGTAAGTCTACAGTTGTCAAATTTATAGTGCAATTTGATGGTATACGAAATTAGAGTTGTTCGTAGTTTGGATCGGCTCATATAAATTTGAATAGCAAA
>JBBYHK010000013.1:6963826-7016908 GCA_038382065.1 Adansonia grandidieri
TGTAAAGAATTCTCTATAAATTTTCCTAAAACCACCGTAACCTTCACCATCTCAACCACCTACCACCTTCATTACTATCGCCTGCCACCGTACTTGTCTGCCAGGGACTGCTCCAGTCTTCCTCTCCGCCACCTCTTTATTATATCCTGTTTTACTGGTTTGCAACGTTTCCTCACCCTTTCAAATAGAACCCATTACACTTTCCTATAATAAAAAATAAAGTTAGGCCATTAAGATGATCAACTTTTATTTTTCATGCGAATAAAACCCAACTTATTTATTTAATCAATTTTTTAAAACTAAACTCTTATGGAAATTTTGTAAATCATGATAGAAACTTCAAAATTTGAGTCATGGTGCAGTATATAATCTTCCTTAATGAGCGTTAATCTTGGTTTCACGAGTCTCTTTGGCACCAAAGCTTAAACACAAGGAGAAATTCATTAATATATATGGGAAGAAATCAGAAATGGTAGTAAGGCAACATAAATTCAAATCAGGGCCATGGTGATGGTTAGACAAAGCTTGGCCAAATCACCCACTATCAAAAGCGTTTTTTGATGGTGAATTCATCCAACCAAGCTTGTAAACAATTATGAAAAGAAATCAATCTAACTAATTTTCACTAAGCAAAAAATAATGAGATTTCATGGAAGACACGAGAGCTTGATCAAATGAGATAGCTTCCAGACTAGGAGAGTCCAAGAGGAAAAGAGGTAAACACAAGATTTAACGGAGCAAAAAAAATGTTAATTTGACATTAAAAATGAATTGGTATCTCTTTGTTTGCGTGGCAATGCATGACCCACTTAATTAAAATTATAGTATTATAGGAAGAGGAATCGTAGGTGATATCATCTCAATCTTTTACTCTCAAATTAACTGAATCTTTCTATATAGAAAATATAGTTTAGGCTATTAGGGTGATCAAATTTTTCTTGCATACGAATAAAACCAAATTTATTTATTTAATCAATTTTTAAGTTAAACTTTTTTGAGAATTTCATAAATCATGATTCAAACTTGAAATTTTGAGTCATAGGCTAATATGTAATCTTCCTTAAAAAGTTTTAATCTTGGTTTCACAAGTTGCTTTCAAACCAAAACTTTATCATAAAAACAAACTAATTAACATATATATTAGAAAAAAAGAAACCCATAAATGGTAGAGAGATAAAATAGATTCAAATCATGGCCATGGTGATGGTTAAACAAAGCTTGACCTAATCACCCACTATCAAAAATGTTTTTGGGTGGTGAATTTGTCCAACCAATCCTGTAAAAAATGGAGAAAAGAAATCAATCTAACTAATCTTCACTAACATAAAAAAAGTGAGATTTCATGGAAGATTTGAGAGGTTTAACAGATCAAGTGTGACAGGCTACACACTAAGAGAGTCTAATAGGAAAAAAAGCAAACACAGGATGTAATAGGGAAAAAAATGAAAATGGATTGGTATTTTTTTTTGTTTATGTGGCAATGCATGATTGGTCTAATTAATTTTAATTGTAATATTATGGGAAGAGGAATTGTAGTTGATATCATCCCTATCTTTTAATCTCAAATTAACAGAGTTTTTCCTATATAGAAAATAGAGTTAGGCTATTAGGGTGATCTAATTTTTTTTTGCATGCGAATAAAACCTAATTTATTTATTTAATCAATTTTTTTAAACTAAACTTTTTGAGAATTTCATGAATCATGATTGAAACCTAAAAATTTGAGTTATGATATAGTATTTAATCTTCCTTAAAGAGCTTTAATCTTGGTTTTACAAGTCTATTTCGCACCAAAACTTAAACCACAAAGATAAATTGATTAATATATATATGTGTGTGTGTGTGTGTGTGTGTGTGTGTGTGTGTGTGTGTGTGAAAAAAAAAAACCGAAAAAGGTAGTGAGATAAAATAATTTCAAATCATGGCTATGGTGATGGTTAAAAAAAGCTTGGCCTGATCACCCACTATCAAAAGCATTTTTGGGTGGTGAATTCGTCCAAACTAGCTTGTAAAAAATGAAGAAAAGAAATCAATCTAAGTAAGTGAAAAACAGTGAGATTTCATGGAAGATATTAGAGTTTAACAGATCAGGTGAGATAGGTTACACATTAAGACAGTCCAAGAGGGAAAAAAAAAAAAAAAGCAAACACAAGATTTAACAGATTAAAGAAATGTTAATTTGGTGTTAAAGACGAACTGGTATTTTTTATGTGGGAATGCATGATTGATCCAATTAATTAGAATTATAGTATTGTAAGAAGAAGAATTGTATGTGATATCATCCCAATCTTTTAATCTCAAATTAAATGAGTCTTTCCTACATAGAAATAGAATTAGGTTGCTAGGGTGATCAACTTTTTTTTTTTTTTGGCATGTAAATAAAACCCAATTTATTTATTTAATCATTTTTAAAAAAAAAAAAACTACATTGATTTTAGAATTTCATGAATAATGATTGAAGCTTGAAAATTTGATTCATGGTGCACTATGTAATCTTCTTTAACGAGCTTTAATCCTGGTTTTACTTGTCTCTTACACACCAAAACTTAAACACTATGATGAATTAATATATATATATATATATATCTATATCAAAAAAAAAACCGGAAATGATAGTAAGACAAAATAGATTCAAACCATGTCCATAATGATGGTTAAACAAAGCTTGGCCGAACACCGACTATGAAAACCATTTTTGGGTGGCTAATTCATCCAACCAAGCTTGTCAAAAATGATGAAAAGAAATCAATCTAGCTAATATTCATGAAGCGGAAAACTGTGAGATTTCATGGAAGACAAGAAAGGTTTAACAGATAAGGTGAGACAAGTTACACATTAGGAGAGTCTGAGAGGAAAAGAAGCAAGTGCAGGATTTAACAGTGCAAAAAAATGTTAATTTGGTGTTAATAGTGAATTGTTTTTTTTATATGCAATGCAGGATTGGTCCAAATAACTAGAATTGTAGCATTGTAGGTGATGTCATCCCCTCTTTGAGGTAGGGCTTAGACAAAATCGAGAAATTTGAATTGTAGTGTTCGATTTTCATTAATTTCGATTTAGTTTCAGTTTATATAGTAATTAAATATGTTCATTTTGGTTTTCAGTTCATAAGTTAAAAAATCTTTATTTATCATAATCGAACTGAATTTTATTTTTAATTAGTTTTGAATTTTTTATTATAAGATAAAATTTTTCAATATTTAAATATTATAACTCACGTTGCATGTGTAAAACTTTTAATAAGAATTAAAGTCTCAATGTCAAAAAAATATTATAGTTGAATTAAATATGCTTCAAGGTTATTTAATATTTTAAAACAAGAAAAATAAGATTACATATACATTTAGGAAAATTAAATTAAGTTAAATGTGTAACTTATATTAAATATTTTCATTGATTGAAAGGGTAAATAAAGTGAACTAGGTTAATAACGATGCTTAAGGCTTAAACCAAAAGTGTTAACATCAAATTTATCGAATCAAACTATAAGTTTTACAAGAGATCAAATAAAAAATTTTGAAGTGGCCATATATATATATATATATATATACCTATTTTTAAATAATGGTGCATGGTATTCCAAAAACTTAAAAAATGTAGGGGGGGAACATAAATATATCGATTTTCAAATAATAATATCAAAGTATTAAAAAATCTTTGAAAATTTTAAGAGGGCACGTCCCTGCCTGCTTCCCTTTCTACGCTTTTGCGATGAATGTTCAATCAAATAATTCGATTTATGAATATAAATAACGATAACTTATTCATTATGGTTTTTTTGAAGATTGTGTTACTTAATGATAACTATGATGATAATAACAATAACGATATTTAAGAATTTTCAAAGCAATATATTTATTCTGAACAAAGCATTGGAGAATCTTTCTATTTTAAATGATAATTGTCTTGTAGTCATAATAGATTACTTCGTTGAGGTCCCATCATTTGTCGCATGCTGCTACGTGGTATTAAATTTTATGGAGAAAAAAAAGAAGAAAAAACAAGGAGGATATATGTATATATGATGCCGATGCCAAGGCATAAAGCAAGGCTGGAGGCAATTGAAATTGAAATGACAGGAAAAGAACATCAAAATATTAGACTTTCATATTAATATTTATTAAATATCCGTCGAATATAATTTTTTTATAAAAATAAAAAAATTATGAGTAAAATATTAATAAATATCCTATAAGAGAGAAATTAAGAAACTCTATTTCTGAATTTCTAACTCACGGCTTCCAATATATGGGTCCAGAGTCAGTACAAAAGAGCAAATGGAAAACAGGCTCTAAGCTTTGCGACTCCTTCGGTCTGGAAATGAAATTTTTTTTAGAAGTCTAAAATCAGATTTCCATCGTCAGATTATTTGTTTAAATTCAAAAATTTATTTAATATTTATATGAATTTAAATAAAATTATTATATTTAAAAAATAAATTTAAATAAAAAACTGTTTAAAAAATAAATCAGACGTTAGATAAAAAATTTTAAGTTTAGACTCAATTCGAATAAAATTTTTTAATTACAAAATTTATATTTTTATAATATAATTACATATTTTTTATAATAATAGTTATAATTTTATTTTTTTAGTTATTAATTTATTGAAACATTTTTATAATAATAGTCATACTCTACATTTTAAAAAGAATATTAACAAAAAAACTTATTAAAAATATATTTAATTTTTAAAAATTAAACTAAATATGTTTATAAAATAAAAATATATAATAAAAATATTAAAAATATATATTTAATTATAAACTATTCATTTATAAATATAGGCTGGTATAAAAAAAATTATTTATATTTTATGTTAAACAAAATTTATACAAATTCATAATACATTAATATTTTGAATGAACTTAATCTGATTTATGAATAGATTTATTCTCGAGTCTCAACGCAAAAGGTGACGGACCCCGACAAATAAACCATCGCATAACAGAGGATTGTGGCGACCAGCCCAAATATACAGGTGGAGCCGTCAGTATGAGCCGTGTAAGTTCAGCTATCTTGCATGCTATTGGTATTAACTTTGTTTCATTTTTAGATCGATGGTTGTGAAGGCTGGCGGGGGCGGCCAAGCCCATGCCGGTCCTTTAGCCACCGCCCTCCACCACCATCAGAGTGCACAGGCCAATCCAATTTTTCTGACCAGACACGATATCACGAATGGAAATTGAAACTCTAAATTTATTAGACAGTTTTTCTTCCGATCTAGCACGCGGGCAATAAAGACATGTATCATACCGTAATATATGAAATAAACGTGACAATTTGGAAAGTTCCTTTTGGTTTTGCACTCCCATGTACATAAATTCAGTACCCTCCCAAAATTATATTCATTTCGCCTTTTTTTTTTTTTTTTCATTTGAATTTAGTACATTGATTCATCATCTTTATTGTTGATCTTATTGTCGACTAGATCTATTCAAAGGTCGAACTATTATTTTTTTTAATAAGACTCAACTCATGCAGGTTGAACTTTAAATAAAGTTTTCATCAATTCAGATATTTAGATCGAAGGATTCTATGTGATGCTTCAATTCTTGTATAAAAATAAAGTGTCAGTCCAGTCTGAATTATTATTTTAATAATAAAATTTTTTACTTAAATTTAATTATAAAAATATAAAAATAATAAAATAAATTTTTGAATCGACTTTGGAGCAAAAACTTTTTTAAAGAAATTCACAATCCTTGTATAGGTTTATTGTCAACTACATCAAGAATAAGTTTGTTGGGTATTTTGTACCATTTCTCTCTACTTTCACGTGTCTTAATTTTTTTTCCCTTTTTTTTTTTTTTACTAATTTTAGTTTGTATGCATTATGTTTTTACTTTATTAACAAAATGTGGATTTAATCGATAAATTCTCTAGCATCGGTATAAATGATTTCGGATTAAATCCCAGCAATGACCCTTTATTATATTTGAAAAAGGCGACAAACTATTTATTTAAGTTATTTTAGTTTGGATGATAAAATGAATATTTAAAATTTATGGATATTAAAATTTTTTTTATCATCTATGCAACAAAGACCTATTCATCAATGTGACTGTGACTTAAAAAAATTTAAAATTTAAATTCAATCTTGACCCAATCAAAAAGCTCAAATAATTATTTAAAATATATTAAAATATAAAAAATATTATTTTAATAAATAAATAATAATTTAAATTAAATTTATTAAATCGAGTAGTTACCTACTATAGAAGGTCTAATTAATATATGACAAAAGATGAAGACAGAAAAAAACGCCTTCCTCTCATTCTGGATGTTTATAATGAATTTCTTTTGTTCAAATAAATTCCACTCTGACCATTAATTTTAAAAATATTATATACTGAATTTAAAGTTAAATAATATATTTGAAAATCTTGAAACTCAAATTTTACTAATCTTATTTTAAATTTTTTTAATTTTATGATTTTACAAAGAATTCATAATCAAACTTGGGCTCATTTGACCAGAAAATAAATAAAAGAAAAATATAATGGGAAGAAGAGGATAGAAAAAAAATATATATCATGAATAATTCTAAATCTTAGTAACTTTGGACACGATAAATAAAATTAGAATAAGATATAAAGTAAGATACAAAAAATAATACGAATATAATATTATTACATAAATATATTAAAATTTATATAGTATAAAATTTAATATATCAAAATTTATATAAATATATAATAATTTTAATATGATTATAATATATAAAATTATATAAATATGATACGTTAGAGACGAAATTTTGAAAATTTTTACTGCAATTTCTTTAACACATTATTAATGTTATCGATGTAAGGTAGATTTTAGATCTTTAATTAGGCGGGCTGAAACCTAGAACTAAAGTAGACACTAGCTTTGTAATTAAAACAAGGAAGCAAAATTTAATTTTCTTGGGATAATCGATAAAGTAATAATTGATAATTAAATTATTTTTTGTTACTAATATATGAAAATTCCAACATTGAATTTTGATGCAGAAAAAAATTATCCGAAATTGTCTCAAAAAATCCTTTTAGAATTTACTCATTTGTGGGAAGTAGAAGTAATAATTCATATTATATTTAAATATTTTTATTGTTATAATTATAATTATTGTATTATATGTTTTTATAAATTTTAACAAATTAATAATATATTTTATGTAAATTTAAAATGTTTATATATTTATATTATTTTTATCATAATATATTTTAATTATTTTTGATATCATATAATCGTACGGTATTTTAAATTATTAAAAAGAAGGAAGCAATAGATTCAATGTGCATAGGATTCCTTATTCCCGTGAAGTATTGACCATTAATTTATATTCAAATGTATGTTACCATTTTTTTCCCAGTCTTTTTGGTCCAAACATGCCCAATTAATATTGGTCATAACTAGTCAAACAGATTTCAAATTATTAAAGAACACTTGTTTGAATTTCGAAATTTCAAAATTGAAATACTTTTAAAGAAAAATGTATTTTGCAAAAATGAAATTCATTTAAAAAAAAATAGACCTTGCATAGCATTTTTGTTGTCTAATCGCAATCTATTTTATCATTAATAATATTAATATTCAAAAGATTGATTTCTTAATGCATCTAAGTTGAATTTTTATTTATAAAAATATTTAGATATCAATCCTTTTAAATCGAGAACTTTTTGTATAAAAAATTATTAATCTTTTCATAAAAAAATTAACAGGTTTATATAGATCTAGATAACGTTTTTATAATGTAGGGTGGAACATGCACGTAAAATGAGGTGTTCGAGTCTAAGTAATTATAAAATCATTAACATTTATTTAAATTAATTTGAGTATTAAACAATTATAAAATCATTAATTTTTATTTGGTCCTAATTTAAATTTAATTCGGCTCAATCTATAAAGGTTAGATGTTAGGATTTTATTTAATGGGTTTAATCATTGAAAATCATTATGTGAGTGCATAAAGGATGGAATTACCGAAATCAAGAATTAGATAATATATCATTTTTTTTTCTACTTATATGGATTATTTTGGTCAATCAAAAAATTTTCTTGGTTCGCATTCTACAATGAACGACGTCGTATTAAATTCCTTCTGCCAAAACCGCAATGCGCTGGTGCTTGTCGCTGGCAATAATGTCAAAACAGAGGGCAAAATCGGAAACTCAAACAAAATCTCGGCGGGAAAAAGAGCCGTTGCTCCTTAGACTACCGAAAATTGGCGCCAAAAAAAAAAATTCTCTTCCCTCGGTTTTGTCTGCCCGTAAATTTACGGGCAGCCAACCCAAACCCCCTTTAAGAAATCTAAGCTTGATATTTAATATATAAAATTCTCTCATTTTTCCCCCTAAAAACCCTCTTTTTCCCTCATTCAAAGCTCTCTCCTTTTCTTTTATTCTATTGTTCTCTCCGTTTCTTCATTTTGTTTTTGATTCCTTTGATTCAAAAACCCATCCTTTTTGTCCTTCTTTGTTTCCATTTGGTTTGGCCGATCTCACTCAAAAACAACAGCTTTTCCCCTGCTTTGGCTCTGTTTCTTTTCACTTAGATTCCTCTTGTTCTTGTTCTTGTTGCTCTGTTTTGAGTCATTTTCATAAAAAATTAACCATTTTCTCAGTTGTTTTATTTTTGGTTCACAAATCACTTTCTTCCCTTCTGATTCCAAATGGGGTTCTCCAAAAAGCCACAAGTAGATGGAGTATTAGACTTTGAAGGGAAGAAATGGGTAATAGCCGGCATAGCTGTAAGGACTTCATTGAAGCCAATAAACACAAAACCGAGAGGCAAATCAAGTGATGAAGATGATGAAGAAGAAGAAGCTTGTTCAACAACCCCAACTTCAAAAGAAGCAAGAATACCTGACATATTGCCTTGCCCTCCACCTCCAAGAAAGAGTAGGCCGCCTCTAAGATGCCACTGTAATGGAGTTAGGGAGTTCTTTACTCCCCCTGATTTGGAAACACTATTCAAACGCCATATTGAGAAAGCCAATTGAGTTTGAAATTAGCTTTTTCCCCCTTCTTTTAGAGTAAAAGTCTGAGTCTTTAGGTTAGAAGGTTTTGTTGAGTTTTCTTTCTTTTTTTTTTTGGGTCTTTTTGCATTAATAACTCCACCTCTAAGCAATATAGTGGAGAGGAGTTGAAGGGTGTACAAAGATATGATGTTTTAATGAAATGACTAGTGTAGTTTAGTTTAGTTTTATTTCAGCTGAAATGAGTAGAGATTTCAAGTTTCTTGCTTTAACTAATGTTATTAACTAGTAGTAGTTCACAATACCTGGATAAATTTATCTTACTTTGGTGCTTGTATTGGAATGGTTTGGATATTGGGATTTCATGTACCGCTTCAAATGTTTGAGTTGAAGCTAGAAGATTGTAAGATTGATGGTAATATGACAATCAAAAGTTTGGGGGTTTTTTTTTTCGGTTAAGAATTACTAGGGGTTTTGGTGATGTGGATTTTTTTTGCAGGTTTTTAATCACTGACCAGTTACTCATACAACTGGCTTCAAAATTTGTTCCATTACAGTCTATAATATTAATTCATGGCAAGCTTCTTTTTGGTCTTTCATCATCAAATTCTTTGGTCCATTTACTGGTCAGGGCAGGCAGGCTATTTCAGTAAATGTTCGGCATAGAAGGGAATCTTTTATTTCAATCTTGCACTTATTCCAATTTTCTCTCTTTTTGTGATTCGACACCTAAATACACGTGTACAATACCTAGGTTTTTTTTTTTTTGGCATACCGGACTCCAAAAGTTGTCCCAACAAATAAATATGACGTCTTCTACATGGCTGAGAATGATGATGCTTCGGTACATAATTTATATATTTGTATATATTATTTTTATATTATAATTATATTTAATATATTAAATTTTATATAAATTTTAATTTGTTAATAATTTTTATTGTATAAATTTTAAAAATTTTAAGAGGACCATGGATCGCTAATTTTGTATTCAAAAGTCTTATATCTATACATGGACGCCTCAAGCCATAATCCCTTTCTTCTTCTCCTAATCTAATTAGAGAGCCCAAGTACCCTTTTTTTTTTTTTGCAAAATACATCATAGCTCAAGAATAATAAAAGGGTTATAAATGTTAAAGATCAAAACTTTGAATCATTGAACTTCGAATGATGAAGAAGTTTAAACTTTAAATCTATTTAGATATTACTTTTTATGGTTGCATGAATCGGGTTCCAATTACTTGTACTATGCGCTACAAAAACAATCTTTGATCTCCCTCTATGCCCCAGAAGCGAGCTTGACTTGGAATTTCAAGTGAAAGAGGAAGTCTGGAGCTGACCCTATCCTCTAGAACTCCATGGCAAAGACAAACCCCCCCCCCCCGCCCCAAGTTGCTGTGCTAAGTGCTGATCTGCCTTTTCAGATTATAAAATTACGAAAGTAAATTTGAGTAGTGGATTAGAATCCAATGTGGGCTTTTTGTTTTTTTGACAGCGAGAAACTCTTTTTAACTTTTTAGGCCTTAATGTTGGAAGTAGTATCAACTATCAAGTACAATTCAAACTTAAATTATATCGGTCTGCAAAATATTGAATTTAAAATATATTTATTTTAAGCCAATGAAGAACTGTTTGCTTGTTTGGTTAAAGGATAAGGATCCAGTACTAAAACGATACTCAATACAATGGGAACGAATCCCTTTCCGCCGTGCAAACAAATGGGTTTGAACTCCTGAATTCAAAGTGCGGCAAAGGCTGAGATCTTTAAATCAACTGGTTTCAAAGTTGGTTTGATTATATGCTTGCAATGTTTACTATAACAAATTTGTGTTTGCCAGTTTTTATCAAGTTAAAAAAACCATGGAATGCAATGCAGGCTTTTATGTATTTCAAGGTTGATGCATAAATAAAATTCAAATTCAATTTATTATGCAATTATCTTTAAAAAGTGATATTTAATAGATTTAAAATTCAGATATTAATATCTATAATCTTTTTTTCGTTCTCAAATTGTTACCTTTTTTTTTTTAAATAAAAAAAGAAAACTAATGTGTAAATAGTGGATAAGATTTCTAGGCATGTTTATAATAATGAAAACAAATGACCAACTATATTTGTTTACAGATGTAGTAGACAGGACATCCTGTGCATGATCAAGGTTTTTGTCTAAAAGATAATAATTAAGTGGAGAAATGGGAGTTTAACCTTATCTTAAAGGTTTTCTATTGCATATTAAACAAAGGGTTTTAGAGGGATTAGGTTTCCCTTTATAAAAAAGCTGTACCAAAAGTTTCAAAGTCTTAAACTTTTGTCAAATTATAATACCACAGTTTTTCACCTTAACTGTGCAAAAGGACACAGCACTTAGCTTGTTTGTTTTGTATTAGGTTCCTTTTTACTTGGTTACTTACCGCTTTTCATTTGTCCACTAAAGGAAGCAAGAGATTTTTTTTGGGGGGGATAATTTGGAGGAAGCAGGAGATTTTATTTAGTACTATAACTTTATTTTCCTCAGCTGTTGTTAATATGTACATCACTGAATTTTAACTAAGGGTGTCCTTTTGTTCCTTTTGACAATCCGAAATTCGAAAGAAAAGGAGGTGCTTTTTTATTTTTTGCATTTAGATATATTTATGTGCTCGAGCCAGATTCAAGTAAGATATTAAGAAGTTTTGTGATTGTTTAGGTCCACCTTGATTCTAAATATAGATGAAAGTTTATTTTAAGAGCTAATTTGTCTATATAAAAACATTATTTAAGTTGACACAAACTCACCTAAATTTTTATTTAAAAAAATCGATTCTTATTAAAAAATAATCAACACCCCAAAAAATTTGGTAATTCTTAAAAAAGATTTTTATTTTTCTTAAAAGTGATCGGCCCCTGTAAAAATTTATATAAATAAAAGTAAAACAAGTTGGGTTAGATTGGGCATAAAAAGAAAAATTTTATATTTAAGATCATACATGTTTTTACGATAAACATTATTTTTTGTTCGTATCTTTCAAAATATCAAATAAATTTTTAAACTTGAACAAATAATTCAGACAAAAAAAAATCTATTCACGTTATTCTATTTAAACAAAAGGGTTCCACTAAAAAATAAAGAAGAGAACAACTAAAGAATTGCTTTGTGCAATGAAAATAACTGCTCTTGTCTCATACTGTTCACCTTAAATGGACTCATATCTCCTAAACTAAAGCAACAGCTAAGATCCAGGTGAATGACTTGTGCTTGTCCTGCTCGAATGCTTATCTCCAAATCTTTGGTTAGGCAACTTCTTGATTTACTATCTTTTTCTTGTCTGTGGGGACCAAAAACACAAATAACAGCGAACTTGACAATAAGGGCATTCGAATAGTAGTTCAGATTCAATCTCTTACTTAGTTTCAACGAATTTAGATGTAAGCTTAATTGATTCATATAAAATCTTTAAGAGTTGACATTCAATAATCCTGTAATAGAAACTTAATATTTACAATTCCATCCCTTATTTACAAATTACACCTTTATTATAACAAAAAAAAAATTACACAATTTTAATTACTTCCATTTCATGATCCATCAACCAGTTGGCACATTGTTCAACTCCACTCCTCTCCTAATTAAGGTCTCAATAATAGAGTTTGATTCACCAAATTCAACTAGATCAATAAATTATTTATCACCATAATGTTGTTTATTAAAACTAATTTAAATTTTTATAATAAGATTCAAGTATTTTCAAACTAGATAAATTCAAAGGTTAGGTTATCCATCTAATCCGAATATGATTAGACTTTAAATAGCAAAATCTTTGGCTGTCTAGACCTAATCCTTATTTGAATCTAATTGCTTTCTTGATAATATGATTTTCCTTATCAATTGTATTAATCTTTGCTGGCATTAAAGTAATTTAATGATAAAATAGAAATTAATCTTGAGATAAGGATATCAACAAGAATTAATTTTCTTCAAATTTACTTCTTCGAGTTGGAAAGGACCTAATTAACTCCAAAACTAGGACACACCAATTATATATGTTTCTCTTTAAATTGAAATTTTTCGCACTATATCAAAACTAGGGAGTATTCAAAGCCATTAGACATCACTTAATTCCTCCCACAAAAAGGAGCTAATCTTGGATTAGACATAATACCATATTAATTTGGACTAAGGGCACATGGTCTTTTATTGAATAAGGCCTCGTATGGATTAGGAGTACCGTATCGGTAGACGTATAATTTTTTTTCTGATACAGGTACATATCGATATCGATATGTTTTGATGTATCATTTTAAATTTATCGGAGTTTGAATATTTTTAATTTTTATATATGAAAAATATTTTCAAATATGAAATAAATGAGATTAAATAAATTTTATATATTAAATATTCATCGATTATGCATAATGTTATAAAAAATTCATCAAATATAAGAAAATCAATATCAGTTAAGTACTAAAGCTGAAATTTTTTAATGATCGTTAAATTTATGAATTATTATGTCTAACATTCATCAAATTTATGAGTAATTATGTGTAATATTTATAAGATTTAAAAACAATGTTGGTTTAACTTTTTTTACAAGCTTATATTATGTACCGGTCGGCACCACCGAAACAAGTCGGTACCTATCGATACGACCAGCACAAACCAAAACTAAGACCAAAACAAAACTAACTATTGCTGGTACCGTTATATGGCGAAATCGATACGTACCGACCGGTGCGGTTGGTATCGGTACAGTACCAATAACACCGCTAGATCTTCAGTGCAGGTTAGTGGAAGTGTTTTCACTGTATTGCACTTAGCCTTTTCATTAGGCCTAGTCATAAATCAGATCGGCTATTAACACATTTTGTGATTATCCAAGCTTAACTTGGCTATAGACCTGCGTAAGGGCCGGGCTACCAGCCCAAGTACGAAGGTCCGCCCGATATTTGAGAGGATTTTGACAAATATGTTAGGCCCTAAAAATAGGCTTAAACAAAAAAATTAGGCTCGATTAAAAAATGGATTGAGCCTTGGGTCCAACTTTTAAAGCCTGAGCCCAACCCAGCTCAGCCCATTTTACTATTGCATTATATATTTATATATATATATTTTATGTTTTATGTATTATATAATTTTTTTATATAAACAATACATATATATAATATTATAGTGTAAACTTTAAATAACTAAGTTATTATTTATATTTATAAACTTAATAAAAGAAAATTATTAAATTAATAAAGATTAAATTTTAAAAAATATATTTTTAAAATATAAATTATAAAAAATATATATAATATGGGCGAGCCTAAACGGGCTTGGACTATTTATTTATAAATATGGGTGGGCTTGGACAAAATTCGAGGCACATATTTTGGGCTGGGTCGGGCTTGGGCAAATATATTTAATATTAATACCATCATCAAGCCCAGCCCAAATTCGACCCAACCCGGCCTATGAGCAAGTCTACTTGGCTAGGTCTGAAATATAAGTAGTTTTTTTATCCAAGTCTACTCATATTTATAAATGAGTAGTCTAAACCCATTTAGGTCCACTCATATTATATTTTTTTTATTTTTAATATATTTTTTATTTTATATTTAATAGTTGAATCTATTTTTATCTAAGTTTTTTATTAATATTACTTTAAAAATGCATGTTATTACAAAAGTGTCTTAACAAGTTAATAACTAGTAGAATAAAATTATAACTATTCTTATAAAATATATATAATTATATTATCAAAAACATAAATTTTATAATAAAAAAGCATTATTCAAGCCAGGTGGGTTTAAAATTCTTTGCCCAAGTATCGACTCGTTTTTTAAATTAAGTTAGTTTTTTGTCCAAATCCATTTCCAGGCCTAAGATTTTTGTTTAAACCTCTGAAATATCGAGCAAGCTTTGCAGGTTTGGGCAAGTAGCCAAGCCTTTAAACAGGACTACTCTTCACACTACATTGTAGGGCCAATGTTCCACTAGACCCTTGTGGGAGTAAAGGCATTCATGAGTTGAGTTAAGCCCAATTTAGACATAACTTAAGCATGGTATTAACATCATTTATATTTGACTCAAACCGACTAGGCTCAAAATATAAACCTCAAATTTTGCTGAAGCCATTCCATAGGTGAAACCTGAGAATAACTATGTCACGTGAAGTGAAGAACCTTTGCTTCCTTTTTTAGACACGTTCCCTATTTTTTACCCAGAGCACAAGAGCTAGGGTAAACTCGTCAGCTGGATAGCTATAGTACAGAATTGTTAGGAGAAATAATATATATAATATATGTCGTTTTTTGGGGGGGTTGAGAAAAAGGGAATGAGATATGGAGCTAATGAATGCGATTGGTTCTTCACCCTTTCACTTTTTATTTTTTAAAAAATATTTTTTAAATATAATGTTTAGTAATTTAATATTTTTTGTTAAATTTTAAAATATAAATAATAATATTTTTTTAATGTTTAGACTATAATATTGTATATATATATTTATTCTTTATATAATAAAAATTATATAATATATAAAAATACAAAATTAATATATGTTATATGATTATAAAATAGGTCGGGCTTCTTTTATCACATACAAAGATATACGTTATTTTTAAAACACTAGGATTTTATCTTTAGGAATGTCATGTTTGAGTATTTTGCTATTTGTAAATCGTGTTAAAGATATTTTATATTTATTTCAATTTTAATACGTTAATAATTTATATTATATTATTTTTAAGACATGTGTTGTGTCATGCTTTTATTACTTTAAAACACATAATATTTTTCTCAAACAAATTTATTACTTTGAAATTAAAGAGTTATAAGTAGATAAACAAGTTTGAATAAAAAAAAAAAAAAAAAAGAGAAGAAAAGTGCAATTAACGAACTTTTTTTAATTCAGTAAAAAATAATACATTAAAAGAAAAATAAAATTATAATTAGAAAATCTTTAACTAATATTAATTAATAGTTAATAAGTCCTAAACATTAAACATTTTACTAGATTTTGGAAAAAAATTACAAAAAAGGATAATCCCAATTACGGGTAAAAAAATACCTACGCTTGCGTGTTATTCAAATTTGACTTTAAAAAAACATGATTTCAACTTAGTTATTGGCGAATCGGGTTATCGAGTGAACCAAATTTGGGAATTCTAATACTTGACTCGAAAAACTCGTTAGCTTAATCCAGCTTTTCATTTTTAATATATATATATTTTTAGTTAGTATTAAAAATCTTAATTCATACTCAAACTCGAGCACAAATAATTAAGTTTGAAGTGAGCATAAAATTGAGTTTATTTTTACTAGCTAAATGAGTCTAATAAAGCGAGTTCAAAAAGTTTAATTTTTATCTCTAAATTGATTTAAAACTTCAAAAGGAAAACTCAATTGAATTCGAACTAAACTTTTAGCCTTAATTTCGGGTGAATATATTACATACCTATTTACAACCCAAAAAAGAAAAATGTTTAATTACCCGCCATTCTACTTCAGATAATGGAGTCACCATTTGAGATAATGACTTTTTCTTTTAATGAAATCATAATTTAAGACAAAGATTTCTTTTTCTGGCGAGACAAAAAAGAAAAAAAAAATATAGATCTTGTAGCATTTCTCTCAAAATAATGGGTTCGGTTTGAGCTAATTGAAGTAGAAAGAAAAGGCGTAAAACAAAGTCGAGAGAATCCAATGTAAAAAATAAACGGCGTATTAGAGTAGACATGTACACATGGGCAGACCCCGGAACCAGGAATCCTAAGCCAAAGAAGATTCTAAACCCATAAAAGTTAATTAATGGTGACAAGAGTTGTACCCTATCTCTTTGACAGGCCAATCATCGGCTTTCTTTTTGGGTTTGACGCGGTTTTTATTTTTTTCCATTTTTGTTTAGTCCCGCCATCCCCTTGGCTGCCCCCCCTTTGGGTGTCTGCCCGAATTTTCTTTTGGCGGGAAAATTGCCCTCGCGTAAAATTTTGAGGCATTTTTCCCGCCCAATTATTAAAAGAACTTTGCCCGGGAAAAGCCGAAATCGGGGCTATCTTTCCCCTTTTTTTTTTTAATCCCTTTTTTAAATAAGAATGCGAGGCAATTGTTTAAGGAGGCTGCCATTTTAGCAGGCTGATCAATGGGGCTATGGGCTGTTTAATCCAAACCGTCCAAAGAGGTTCAAAGTGGGCCCCACACCATTTGATCATAGACGTCCACGTCGGCTGACCACTTCGCCACTCCTCCCGGTGATTGGCGTTAGGTAGGACCTTTGCTGGCCAGATTCAAATTCTGATTTCTTGATCCAGGAAACAGAAGTTGTTGCTCAAATGTAAGAATATTGTTCGAGGTATTTGTTTTTTTTTAATATCTTATGTTTTCTGAATTTGTAGATAATTTCAGATGAGTACATTTAATTTTTTAAAATTGTGAAAGATCAGACCTTCATACTAACATTTATCAAATGTGTCAAACATGAATTCTAAAAATGAAGAATTATGATTAAAACACCAATAAATATCCTATAAGAGAGATTGTTAAATTCTAATCTACATCCCTAATTTATGGGTACAAAAAGGTGGGCTCAAAATCAATACGGCCTCAAATAGGAGACAAGCATGTGATTCCACTTGCAGAATATCGGAAGGCGGCCAACCTAAACATAGGTGGAGCCACCACCCATCAGCCATATAATGGAAGCTCTTATATACTACTGCTATAAACTCTCTTTTGATCGATGGTTAAGGCTGGCTTGGGCTGGCCGTGAATTAGCCACCGGCCCCCCACCACCAAGATGGCTACGCCAACCCTATGCCCTCATTTTTGCGAGCATGCATGCTTCATACCATAAAATATGAAATGCCTTTTGACACAAAAGTTGCAGGATGAAGAAAGAAGAAAGAGTAGCAAATTTTAACACTTGAATCTAAGCTCGTTAGATGTGATCTCTTAAAAATGATTGCATTAATGACTTGAAATAAGCTCCGAGTTCAATTTTAATTCCTAATTTATCCTTTCCGCTTTTTCAAAAAAGCTAGGTGTTTTGATGTATTATTGGAGTTTCCTCAAAGAGAAGTTTAATGGCATTTGGTAAGCAAAGGCTAAGGTCAGAATCTCAGCCAGTTTCCTTCCTTTTCTTCTCTGCCTCTAATTCTTGTCTAAATTCTGATTCTTGCAGACTTTTGTCTCTCTTCTCATGATTAGTATATAGGCTGTCTAAAATAACATAAAATATTTGCAGATTAATCATAGAAAGAAAATCACTCAAACTTGTGTTTGTGTGCTTGTGCATGCAGTTAGGTGTACGGAAGGATCAAGCAGATGCATTGATCATCCAAACACAAACAGAGCAAACAAAAAAATGGATTCCAAATGAGAACATTCATAAAAGCTATAACTAAAACTCCACTACCAGCACAGAATCAATAGATATCAATTTGCGACGTCACAGGTTACTTACACTTTTTGAGTTGGGTGCTGAATATGGTCCTTAAATATCGTGCATATTCCTTGCTCATCCATGACAAACAAATCACTTTAACATGGAAAAGTAGGCAAATAAACAAACATATTCAGTTGGAAGCTATGGGTTAGAAAGGGATCTATTCCTCATCATTTTCTTTCTCTTAAGTTTACTTTCAACAGCATTGCAAAGCAAACACTATTGGAATTAGGCAAAAATTCCGACCATAAAATCCAAGTTCCAGAACATAGTGTCCCATTAACAGACAACAATGGCCTGTGCTCTCCAGTTCAAGTCCACTTTCACTAAAAGTTTGCAAATAGGTAAGAAGGCAAACATTGAACTAAAATGCTCTTGATCTTCAATTTTCATGTCCAAACAGAATTAAGACTTATCAACAAGTATAAATCAAAACATGAATACTTAATACCCAGCACGGCAAGTGTACTATACCAATGAAGAGATATGTAGCACTGTTCCATGCCCAAAGAGACTCAACCCCCATCCAGACGTCACCAACATTGACACTGCCAAAACTGTCAGGCATCCCTTTCAACCGGGAAAAAAAAAAAAAAAAAAAGCCGCTGGCACAAAAGCAATGAGCCCTAAATCCAGATTGCAAATCATCCTGGAAAAACTTATTAAAGTACCAGCTCAAGCATCAAGCTTTAAAGGTCGAGTCAGCAAACACGTTGGGACCATCAACAAAGCACCAATTTCTGCGCTAGCAAATTTAATGACTGACATGAGCCCCAACCCAATGAACACGAATGAGATAGTCACTGATTTCACAAGAGCCTGTTCTTTTCCTTTAGATGCTTTAGCAAAAGATAGAGGAGAAGCCAGAACTGAGTACAGGATTAGAAGGCTGAGCATTGAAAGCAAAACCCAGATCATGAAGCTGGCTGCTGGGCTGCAATCAGGTATTTAGGAGATGAAATATGGAAGTGATGAAACAATAGCACCCCATAAGTGAATGACAAAAACTAATTTTGCTGAATTAAGCCACCCCCAGGTTCTGTTAGCAATACCATGGCCATCAATACCAGTGATTGTGGATGTAGTTGAGTTATCACTTTTTGAATAGTTGCCCAAACTACTTGCATCAACATAGAGAGAAGCCGCAACCATTGGAAGTGGTGCCATGAGAAGTGCAAATGCAATCATGTAAACTCCTACTGACACAAACTTACTAGGAGATGTTAAGAGGTATAAGAAAAATGACTGGTGAAAATTCTCAAGGAGGTTATTTACTGATTGTATAACTCCTTCAATCAACCAGCACCAAGCAACATGAATTCTTCAGAAAAAATGAAAGTGACAACAACAACGTTATATATGATGACCTACAAATTGTAAAAACCTATCTAGAGGCAAAGAGCTGTCCATAGAACTTCTTAACACAATCACTTACATCACCTGGAATTCAAAATTTGAAGATAACCTCCAGTTCAAAGCAACTTATTGATGAGAACTACAATAATAAATGGAAATAGAAGGTAAAGGGAAAGAAAACTTACCAGCCACCTTTTTGGAGAATGTCTTTGCACCCGACTTTGTCCAATAAGAATTTAGGTAGAATCTCCAATGTGATTGCATCAACTTTGTAGTCAGAGAAAGCACCATGCAGGCCTATTGGCACATGTAGAGCCTAACAAAACAAAAGCAATATGGAGATAGAGAAAGTAAACATATGTTCACTGAACAGAGGGAAGCATAAATGTGCAACTCCTTAAAATTTTTCTTCATCCATTTGATACTATTGGAAGTAGAAGATTAGTGACAAATACGAACCAAAAAAGGAGGAAAACAAGGGATAAATCAGAGATAACCAAATAAGAAGGGTATTTTACCTGATAATACAATGACCTTGCTAGTGTAGCAGTGCCTTCAACATAATCTGTTGCAGCGATGCCAAATTTCCATTCAGGATTCAAGCTCTTAGCTACTTTTCCGAGAAATTCAAAGATTCCAGCCAAACTTTGGAGCAAACTGAAGTTAAGAACTGGCGCAATTTCTCCACCTTTATACGCAAAACTTGCCTGTGCACTGCCAGATAATTTACAACATTGATGAGGTCCAAGTTTGGCATCTGCCCATTAGATGCCTCAGCAGAAATGCTAATAGAGTCTTCAAATTGTTCAGTTTTATCTCTAGCCTTTAGGACCAGAGCTGCAGCCATAGTCCCAGCACGTCTAAAACTATTGAAGAATTTAGTTCCAGCAATAGAGTTAACTTTCAACGCATAAAGATTATTAATATCAGGACACATCTCAGCATTTAAATTACTCAGGCTGCTAAATGTGGGAGTTTGATAATCTCTTAACCAAGACACAACAGCTGCATATTATCCATATCGTGAATCAGCAACAAGCAATATAATATCCTTGGCTAGCCATGTAACTTGAGTAAGCAAGGAAAATACAGAGCATGCAGTATGCAATGCCTACAGATAAAGCCTCACCAAAACCACTCATTAGGCCATTGTATGGAGTTACCAAGACGATAGCCTCCTTCCCATCACCATAAGGAGCTCTTATGATCCCATCAGTGTTGATATCATATGATGAACAACTGTAGTTCTCTAGTATTATGCCAGAGTCAGGACTAGAGAAAAAGTGCAGTGGATGAAATTGATTAAAATGAGGGTGGAATTTGTGAAAACTAACTTCAGCACCTAAGTCTAACGTGTGCTGTGCTATGATTCTTGAAATTTCTCTGAAATGGCAATACAAACAACGTAAACGTAGTTAGATCACATTTCTTTTACCTTTTTTTCCAGGTATTGTTAATTCAAGTAGGGGATAACTTCAAGATCATAATCCATAAAAGAGAACATGAAGATGTGAAGACAAAACATAAAGAAACAGAAACTAGTCTCCTGTGTACAGGAAACACAGTATCAACTATCAAGTGTATAACACTATAAGAGATATTTAGTACATTACATGAAAAAGATTTTCACAACAAACAAAGGCAAGTTTTAGTTTATTTTAGATCAAATATATAAGCAGGTTCAGATTCAAGTAACCTTTCTTAAAATCAGGTCCACTCATTTATTGTCCCAAAGGAATGTTTTAGAGGATTTCATATTTTTATCGGCAGGTTTGTATCTGCCAATTCAGCTTAGCCCTGGTTTACCTGAATAATACATGATTCAGCAATGAAGAAGTACTCAGAATAATGGGATACTACATCATAGATGAAACAAGAATGGACATGACAACTATAAAACTTGCACGTAAACAAAAATTTTTCAAGTATCTCTGTAAATCTACATGCTACAATACTAAAATTCTTCATGCAAAGAATAAAAACTATGCAACAAAAACATGGAATCAGCACATACATTCTGGTTTCTGAAGATATCAACTTTGAACTAGTTAGATCCTTCACCAATCTATTTCCATCTGAGACATGCTGCTTAGAAAGCATGGGACTCGCAGAACCTGCACAAATAATATCGAAGCCACCCATTAAACATAAAGAACACGGATCCGACAAAACAAATCACCACCACGACATTCATTAAGGAACCCAATGCTTGTAAAATAAGTGACATATATAATGAAATTATTAAAAAGCTAAACTTAAAATAACTTTTTTCTTTCCATGGATGAATCTAACTTTCTATTTTATCATTTTGCACCCAACTAAACATAAAATTTCACTCAAAGAAACTTCAATAAGTTAAAATAGCTACTTCAATGGATTTTATTTGAATTATTTAAACTGAAGTAAACCAAGGGAAATAGAGGGGCATGAGGGCATTTCGATATGTAAGCGTTTTAGCAAGAACAGGTAAGAGAAACAGAGCCAAAACCACGGCAGTGCAGCAAACGACTGATATAAACATTAAAAGATTCAAATCGGCAAATCATTGATAACTTAAAATAAACAAATAATTGAAAAAAAATCCGAACTACAAAAAATGAAATAAATTAGTTTACCCGACAAGGAAGCAGTGAGAGATGAGGAAGATTCCGAGGTGAACAATTGGCCTGACTCTGGGCTTCGATTTTCTGTCGTTCTCGCTTTTCTCTCTGGATTCCGCAATCGTTGTTCTTTCAGGAGAGCTTTGATTGGCCGATGTAGAATTAGATGCTGAATTTGAAAGCTTACATTAGCAATCTTCTCAGTGTGGAAGGAATGAAACGAGGAAAGTGGAGCATAAATGAAGAGCGGAGGAATTGGAGAAATTGGAAATCTTTCGAGCATCGAAGTTTGAAGAGAAAATGGATCAGATCGGATTGGATCGGATCGTAAGAAAGTGACTGCGGAGGCTGTTGGGCCGTTTTTTACATGAAGGATTCTCCCAGCCTGTAAACTTTCTAACCTTCAAATTTTTCGAAACGATTTTAAACAGGTTTAACAATTTATATATTTATATAATTTTTTATTATAATAATATTTAAGATATTTTATATTATATAAATTGTAATTAGTTAATAATTTTTATTATAAAAATTTTAAGATATATTTGTGTTATATTATACATTAATTAGTTTATTCATGTTAAATTCCTGTGAAAGGAAAGTGTCTGAGAGCAGTTTTATTGATGTAAATATTGGATAGTTTACAAAATCACTTTGAAGGAGTGGTTATCCTATTTTTTCACCTTTTGATGATCTCTCATTTGTTCTTTTCCTCCATTCCACTAATTTCGCATGATTATGGTATTTTGTCGGATGATGATTGTGAGAATTCCGAGCTTGAAATCTGGTTTAGACAAATGAAGTAAATATAAAATGAACAGTGTCAATAGAAGAGGTATCAAAACAGCTCAAATAGCAAAACTCTTCAAAGTGAAGAGCCAGTAGCATTTGTTGTGACTATGTTATCTGGGCTTAGAGATGAGTATTTGATATAAATATATATTTTATATGAATATATTTAATATTTTTTTATATATTTAAAAAATCATATATTTATATTCATCCTTAAATATATGTCGACACTAATTTAAAAAATAAACACTTAAAAATTAAAAAATTCGGATAATATAAGTTGGGAACAGTAAAAGTAATTCAACATTGTTAAACATAACTGGATTAGGCAATTAGCATGGAGACGATTCTAGGAAACCTGGGAATGCCATCACTGAGATGTGTTGGTTTTCCTTTTATATGATTATTAGACTCAATTGTGTAAGCAGATTTTTAGTGCATGGGTTAAAAGCAGATGAAGATGAGGAATGGTCCGTATACTGGTTGCAAGTCTTCAGAGTATCTTGTAATTATAATACTATATTAAATGGATTTAAGTGTCAGTATTATACATTAGTATGTATTTGCATGTCTGATTCATCTTTTTTTTAAAAAAAATTGGATTTACAAAATCAACTTGAAAGAATCCAAAAACCAGATATTAGTATATGGGTCTCTTATGACAGTATCTTATATAAAGATATATAAATGCAAATATCGCAATGGATTTATATTTGAGGGCTTAATTATGTACTTATCAGTAAAATAAATATGCCACTTTGTCAAAATAAAAATATCTAATATTTATTTTTAAAAAACTTTAATGAAAGGATAAGATTTTATTCGTTAACTGTGTTTAAATTTAAACATCGTCAATGTATCAAATGCTAACCCATAATACAATACCATAAGTAAATATGTTTATCTACTATATTATTCATATCATTTTATATACATTATTCATATTTAAATATTTTTTATGTAGTTAAAAATAATTAAATTTTTTTATATTTATTATATTAATTAATGCAATGATCTTTTCAAACGGATTTTTTTTGCTAGAAATAACCATTCGTAATAGTCGTAACTTCAACCTAGAAACCAAGATGAGTCAGTACACTTTTCCCTATTCCGCCAATCATATTTTTATGTTCATTTCTAATTACTATTTAACTTCAGATCAAACAGCTTAAAGGATTGATAATGTTGTTCAAAAAAGTTGAATATCCAAGTACATGGATTCAAAGAGAAAAGTCGAAAGCAAGCAACAGAGTGCTACGTGGATCAAACCACATAAATTATGGGCCTAATTTCTTCTTTTCCTCCTTCAATTGTAACAGTTACAAAGATCATATCAATTTGTATGACGAAGCATTTTAAATATTATTTGATCAATAAAAAATTAAATATAGATAAAGTAATTATCATTGAAGAATTCAAGCAACATAGTTGATATGTGCTACTTGCTTAATGAATGTAAATATCAGGGGCCCTTCACCATGTGTTTTAGAAAAAAAAAATGCATAACAAACATGTTTCCATGTCTGTTGGTTTTGATTGTTCCTTGTGTATCAGACTTTGAAGTGCGAGGAGAGTGTGATCATATATTGAAGGCCAAACGTATACGATTTCCGCTATAACTCACCAATATCAGCTTCGCAAAGGAAAGTATGAACCGAGTGAAAAGAGGCTCGATGTTCTTTCAATTGGGAGATACATCTCAAACTTACATCTTGAATGCTTGCTAGCACCGTCATGATGCCTAGTTCCCGAATACAAATTTTCTTTTCTTTTACCTTAGATATGATGCCTTGATGATCACCTTTATGCCTGACAATAGTAGATACTAAGTATATAGTACATATAAAATAATAAAAATACTATATGATATTGTAAAAATATATTCTTAAAATTTATACACTATAAATTATTAACATATCAAAATAAATATACATATAAAATATCTTAAATACGATTATAATATTATAAAATACATAAATATAACATGAATATACTAATTATTAGATCTTATATAAAAGTTTTTCACCTGTTTATAAATAAAATATTTGTTTTTATATAACAAAAATAAAATTAATTAAAAAGTAAACTTCAATTTGGTTCAAATAATTATGATTTTCTTAACTTACAAATTAAAAACAAATCAAATTAAATATACTTAATTATTATTCAAATTAAAAATAAATTAATTTTAATAAAAATCGAACTAGAACCAAACAAAACACTATGATTCAAATTGTTTTTCCTTTTTTTTTTTTTTTTTCTCAGACCTAAAGCTAACTTCTTTTGTAATCATCTTTGATGGGCCTTTAGCTGTGAAATTTCGGCTTCAACAACTGGTCAAAATCATACCCAGGCCGAGCCCTTCTTCAAAATAAACCCATGCGTCCATCAATGGCCTTAAAACAACCCAATTTTTCTGCAAAATCCTTAATCACTGAAGTAGAGCCAAGGGTTTTGGAGACTGTAGAAACCAGACGCCATGAAAGGCCAAAGCAGAAAGAAGGAAAAGGCGAGACACAAAAAACCTCAAAAAATCGAAGAATGTTTGCAACCAAAACACTCAATAAAACATAAGAAAATGACCCATCAACAACAAAAACATGCCAATCAGTCTTCTGCTTCTTCAAAGCCACCCAAGTCTTCTTCTTCCAATTCCTCCAGTTTCCTTGACAAGGTTTCTTTCTATATGTATTCACCTATATATAAATATATGTAAAATTGGATTCTTATTTATGGGATCAATTTGAATTTGCAGATGAAAGCCAGGTTGGCTGGTGGGCATTTTAGGATGATCAATGAAAAGCTTTACACTTGCACGTATTCTCTCTCTCTCTCTCTCTCTCTCTCTGAATTTTAATTACTTATTGGTTTTTCTGAAGGGGAAAGGTGTGAATAAAGAGAGAAACTTTATTTCTTGATTTAATTTTATATATAAGCTGTGCTTTATCCTTTTTTTTTTTTAGTTAATTTTATAGTTGGTATTGTACTTATTACTGGATAATTTGAAGTCAGCTTCTTTTTCTTTTTTTATCTTAGAGGTAAAGAAGCACTGGACTATTTCAAAGAAGACCCAGAATTGTTTGATATGGTAAGCTTTAATATTATACTTTTCTTTGATTTAGCTTCTGCATGTTTTCCCCGAGTGGTTGCAGACGTAATAAATGTTATCGTAATCAACGCGGTAAATACCAGCCTTAATTATCAGTGGCGAGAGAGCCGAAATAGCAGCAGTAGTATAGTGTTGCGTTGTGGCTTCTAGTTTTTTTTTTTGGGGTTGAATCCTTAGCTCTCAAGATTTTTAGATAGCTCAACTTTGATGCGTTCAAGTAGGATATTTGCATTAAATTTGTTGTTATGCTTGTACCTGCCCTAATCAATGTTGAATTGTTATTCTTATATAACCGTGTTAATATCTCTAAATTGCCTTCTTTTTTCGTTTAGTTGTCGTTTGGTGTTCATGAATGGTAGATCTAACCAATGTTCTGAAGTGGGATTATTTAAGTGGTTTAGTCCTATTTTATTGAAGATGCATTTAGACTTATTCATTTCACTCAACTGGCCAGTACCATACAGGATACCAGGAGCAAATGTCGCAT
The DNA here is from genome assembly GCA_038382065.1 of Adansonia grandidieri. Lineage (NCBI taxonomy): Eukaryota > Viridiplantae > Streptophyta > Magnoliopsida > Malvales > Malvaceae > Adansonia > Adansonia grandidieri. The sequence continues at coordinate 6,990,536 of JBBYHK010000013.1, forward strand.
TGGCCCGAGCAGCCAGTCAATATAATTATAAAATGGCTGAAGGATCATAGTTCTTCTTTAATTGTAGCTGATTTTGGCTGTGGTGAGAATTTGCCATTTTGTATTACGATTATAATTTGTTGAAATCATATTCGTTATAAATGTTTAACAAGATTTGTTTATATCTCGTTTTGGGCTTTTCTGTCATTGTCATTCTGCTCAATTGTGTTTCAGGTGATGCACGCCTCGCGAAAAATGTGACAAATAAAGTCTTCTCTTTTGATCTTGTCTCAACCGATCCTTCAGTAATTGCTTGTGATATGTCAAATGTATGTCCCTTCTTCATCCCTTTTACGAGCTTGTTATATCACAGTTGTTGAATGAATTCTGTATGTCATCACTGGACGCTATTATGTAATTTTGATCCATCTGTAGCCATAACTATACTGCATTACTACTAGGAAAACTACTATGTGCCACTATCAGTTGCCAAATTTTAAACAGGTACGGTAGGATGCTGTTTGCTAACAAATGCTGATTTAATTACCTTTTAAAAAGAAAGAAAAAATAACTAGCCAACGTTGCGGTTTCTTTGTTTCATTTTCACAATGATCACAAAATTTGAGAATCTCTGCCTCTCTACATGTGTGCATGTGCCTGAATATATGAGTGCTTGGGATGTTGGATGCTTTCAGAGTAGTAATCAATTGTTCTTTTGAGTTTTTATGGCAGGTACCGCTCGGACCTTCCTCGGTAGATGTTGCTGTCTTTTGCCTTTCATTGATGGGGACCAACTATGCTAGTTACCTTCAGGAAGCGTATAGAGTTCTTAAGCCGAGGTTACTGCACTGCACTCAAATATTGTTTAATGTCTGTTGTTACCCTTTTCCGATGAGTTTTTGGTTAATAAGCTGACTTATTTTGGTTCTTTATAGTGGTTGGCTTTTGATAGCAGAGGTAAAGAGCAGATTCGATCCCAACAATGGAGGAGCTGACCCAAATAGGTTTTCGAAAGCTGTTTGTGAGATGGGATTTACCTCAGCAGTGAAGGTTATATTGTGCTTTTTATTTTATGTCAGTGCAACCCTTTATCTTTCGCTAACTCATTATCGATATGTGCAGGACTTCTCGAACAAGATGTTTGTTTTATTATACTTCAAGAAAAAGGTTCGTAATGTTCGTAGAGAGGATTTGGCTCTTTTGTTCTACGAAACTATGTTACTTGTAGACTATCTACATCCGATACATATTTGTACATGAGTATGATCTTTCAGTATATGGAAAAACTTTAAAAGAATGAGTATACTTGTATTTTTGGCACATACTCGTATTTGATACTCCTAAATATCAGGTCCAGATATTATAGCTATTATATCAGGTCCAGATATTATAGCTATTAAATCTAACTGACATGCATGACAAGAAATATGGAGTTTCATCTTTCATGGTCCATTGTTGCTTAATATATCTGTTTATATTTTCCTTGGTAGGAGAAGCAAAGCTCAAAAGGGAGGGAAACTGACTGGCCAGAGCTGAAGCCTTGTATATACAAACGTCGTTGAGATTCATGTAACATTTAAGCAGCAGTGTTGTCAACGGCATGCATCTAGGTGCCGCCAGTACCTCGGGCTAGGCGCATTTGACCGTAAAAAGAAGAAGAAGCTTCCATGATTGAAGTTTTTATTTTTATTTTTAAGTATTTTTCATTAGATGTATTTTTACTGGTAAGAAAGGGATGACATCAAACTCTCAATATTTGAGTATTTAACAATAGAAATGAGATCATAAAGAAATCATTCGCATTGGTCGACAAAAAAAAAAAAAGCATGTTTTGTAGGCAAATTAGACCACCCTTTAGAGTTTATCATTATAATTATCTTAAGCTTATTGTATATATCATTTAAAATCATTAATTTTATTAAAATTAAAAATTTTATATAATTTAAAACGTAATTTTTTTAATTTATTACGTTGTTCACTTTTAATAGTTTTAAAGTTCACATTTTTTAAATTTGAATTAATAAATAAATAAATAATATGTTGAATAATTTAAATAAATAATAAAAGCTAGAAATTTAAGATTAAATTCGTTTTTAAAATTTATAAGAGTATTTACATTTTCACTTTTAATACTTTAAGAGCTCGTACTCTAAATATAAAAGATAAGCATGTCCTTGAAATTAACTATGTCAATAGTTTTGCAGCTCTGCAACGCCAACGAAAGATTGATCCATGAAGCAACTAATTATATCATCTCGGAATCTTTTTTATGGTTTTGAGATGACCAAAAACCTCCAAAATTTGGATAAAACAATGTTTTGTAAGTTGGCATCTAATATCAACTTAAATATGTTGTATAAACATTTATAAATCATAGGATTAATTAAAAGAGTTTATGGGTCGGGTTATGTTTAAAGGTTTGTCTAGTATTAGGGAGGGTTTGGACTAAAAAAAATTAGATTCGATTAAAAAATAGATTGGGCTTTGGTTTCAACTTCAAGGCTCTAGCTTGACTTGATCTCTTTTACGATTATATAATATATATTGATTTTATATTTTTTATATATTATATAATTTTTATCATATAAAGAACATATATATAATATTATAGTATAAACATTAGAAAATGTGCTGAATTATTTATGTTTTGAAATTTAATAAAATAAAAATTATCAAATTACTAAAGATTAAACTTAAAAAATTATAAAAAATATAATATAGATGGACTTAAATGGATTTGAACCACCTATTTATAAATATAAGTGACCATGCTTAGACTCCAAACACGACTTAACCCATAAACACTTTTAGGATCAATTAATGTTTAAATATATATTTATAAAACTGTTTAGGCTCAATATATATTTATAGAACTTATATAGCATCCAAATGCTCTATATAGTTTGGTGTCTCTAATCAATTCATAATTTACAAACTTTCATAATTCACCCAAAAAAATTCTACCTATTCCATTAAAAAAAAGTATAATGTAGAATCCACAATAAGAATATATATGGACATATTATTGAACCTAAATAAGCAAATCCATTTCTGTAAAATTACACATATGGTATAAGTAGATTTACAATCCGTGTGTTTATATGTTTTGTTATTTTTCATATTATAATGTGATTAAATTATATATTTTATATAAATTTTGATATATTAGTTCTGTTATATAAATTTTGATGCATTCTTATTAATGTTATCTTTTTATGTTATATTTTATTTCAATTTTTTATCAAATTGTATCTAAAACTATTGTATCTAATTACGATTGAAATGAGTATTTTAGAAAAAGTTATTGGTAAGACAGTATTACTTTTGCACAAGTAGGGCAAAGAAGAAAAGAAAGAAGAATTTTTCAGGGCATCACATCTTGGCCAGTAAACCGGTGATAAAGAGTATGATTAATTTTATTTAGTTTTTTTTTAATATATCTGAAAATTTTTATCTTTATATTTATATTAAAATATGTTTAATATATATATATATATACACTATTATATCCACTAATGAGCTGTTAAATTAAATGGATTCATTCCTATTGCTTCATAATATGCTTTCTCTGCAGCAGTCATACGATCTGGGAACATAGTCCATTCTTTCCTACACCTGTCCCTCACCTGGCATAGGAAATTTGTAAAATTTTAATACCCTCATCGAACGAAACATTTGAGATTCACAAACAATGGACCTTTTTAACACTTTGATCAAAAGAAACATTGGTGATTCATAAATAATAGATGAAAAATGCTTTAGTAGTTCAGTTGGCATTTAATAAATTTGGAGTTTGAATCTCAAAATTTATAATTTTTCTTTTATTTTTAAAATAGGACCTCTTTTGTACCAAAGCAATATAAAAGATGAAGGAATATTTAGTGCATACTCCCCCTCCCACTGTGCACTTCCACCCTCCGTTTGCCTCTCCGAAAAGAAGAAATCAATTAGTGATAGATTATATGGTTGAATATGCAATAGTAACATAAATGCCTAATGGTTTTGGTGCATGTGCCTGATTCCTTTTGATTATGCATAATGAAGCAAGTTAAGTAATGTGGGGAAGGATAAGACAGTTGCTACCTCCACTCATTTCCTAAAAGCAATATCCAGACCCATCCATGAACTAAGTCATTCTATATTTTAAAGGAGAAATTATTATATCATAAATAGGAAAAACCTGAGAAATGATAACATCTAGAAACAAATATACTCACTGCTCACCTGAATCATATGCTAAACACATTGCCATGCATCCCGAGAGAAGACAGTAACCATGATCTCAACAAATCTAAGCATTAAGAATGCAAGAACAAATATGTTTTTTTCATTTTAACAAATTAGGAGGACAAATTATGCTTCGTACAATGCACATGGAGGCAAATGTCGATCATTACGCAAGCCAGGTCTCTCCTGCGTATCCTTATAGGAGCAAAAAAGAATACGAAAGGTCAAACTATATGTAGAACTACCGATTAGATATAGCAAAACCATGATCAAGCAGTTAAGTATAATGTTCTTACTTGTGAACTTCAGTGTTGTCTCTTTTCCTTGTCATCGCCATGTCAACCCACCACTATTTCTATTTAAACCAGGCTGAGATATTTCTAAACCACGTCTTTTGACAAGTTTTATGCATCTGAGAACCAAAGGCATTTAATTTTAGCTTATTCAAAACATATTTTAATTCAAACCAGGACAATGAGATTATGGACTTACTCTTCTGCACCAAAGTGCTCTACCCCAAGATCCTCATCCCACATAAAAATGTAGTGCAACAATGTTAAGGTGCATATCACCTTGATTAAAATTTGAAGAGTTTAATCGAAAATTCTATATATATAACTGGGGCTTAGCAAAACCCAAGTACAACCTACTAGATTGATGTAGATTTATAAAGCGAAACGAGCTAGCTACTAACCATTTAGTCTGCTTTCCGACACTCTCGTGAATAGCTCGTTTTGACCACTTAAATTTGGGGAAGTGAGAATATGTGTGTTTGTGTGTGTGTGTGTGTGTGTGTGTGTGTGTATATGCACAATATTTACATTTTAGGTAGCGAGAGAAAGGACTGACCTTTTTCACAGCTGCATCAATATTTGTTTTTCTGATTATAACCAACAGTAAATCTATAAGATACTTTGGTTTGATGGTCAAGTCCTGCAAACCCGTCAACCAAAGATTAGGTTAGAGAAACCAATTTGAATTGAATCACAATAGAAAAATGGAGTGATCATCATTGCCCGCATTTCAACCTCATCCGGGTACAAGAGTCAAACGTCAATATGTTGTCCAACACGAATTCAACTTTTACTAAATTATTTCTTTAGATGTAGATGGCGACCAGTTCAAACTCTCTGACATGTATCAGACAGAAAATTTAACAAAAAGGGCAGAATATGCATACCTCACTTGGCTGAACCCATAATCGATGAAGATAGAAATCTGACTCAGATGTAATTATACCACGTGGAATTCTTTCAGCACCCCGTGGATTTGTTGGAATCCAGATCTGCCATAATTAAAGGATTAACAATTAGAACGCCTGCCATAACTTGTAAGTGTTAGTGTTCATTGATTTTCCTTGGAACATGTTAAACTATGGACGACTGTCACGTATAACCTAAACACATAATGTAAGTAAGACGAAGAGTGAGACACCGTCAGAGTTTGACACATATGGAAATTCACAGGTTTCTCCAGCCTAAAATACTAACAGTCTAAAGAAGTGTGATTCCATTTCCAATAAGGATGGACAAATCTTTCATTTTCGTTTGTTTAGTTCATAAAATGGTTTCTAACCAATAATGAGAATTTCCTTGAAAAGACAAAACCATTAATCTAGAACCAAGAAGTTGTATAAGTAATTGATTGGACTAAAACTTCCAAGCTGACATTAGCAACTTTATAAAAATGAACCACTAAGTAAATCGTGCTTGAGTAGCTCGACACTAAGAAAAAGAAAAGGCAAGTTTCATCAACAAAATAGAACTGAGGTTCAGATTTTCAATTTCCCACGATCAATTATGCATAAATTGAACTTTATTTACCAGTCAAACTAAAACTAAATTTGCATAACTGTCATTAATAATTCAATTGTAAATTGTGTATGTACATGGAATTGGTAACTTGTTTCTGAAGAAATTCTTTGTCCAAAACTCTTCAAGCACATTTGGTAGAAATCATAGTCAAAATTTTCATAATTTGTAGACAATGGTAGCCTACAATATAGATCCTAAATTGTTGTGCTGCATTTATAATCAAAATAAATTGATTTCCTTTGTCTCATTGTATTTGCTAAATGGAGTCGAGACGACCTTATTAACCTTGAGAGAGTTCAAAGCATCAAATAATGTTTGGGTTGAAAGGCCAGAACATTCGCCCTCAATATATGTAAGATCAATGGAAGGGAATAGGCTCAGAGATTCATCTATCAAAAGTTAAATGCATTGAAATAAACTTATTATTCAATGTTAAACAACATAGAAAAAAAGGGAAATGGATCAAAAGAAAATCACGTTAATAGCCATTGGTAGAATGCTGATCTTTTAGTTCTAGTGATCAATAATCAAACCCAAATAGTCTTAATTATCAAGAAAAAAAATCGCCTTAATAACAAATGGAAGGCAGTGAAAGTAAGCAGTGTACCTTAGTCAATGAAGGTGTTGGAAAGGATAGTCTTAAAAGGAAGCCAAAAATAACTCCAGCAAAAGTTGTTAAAATAAGCCTCATTGTCTCATTTGGTTTAATTATATTCCCGCTGCACCAGCCAAGAAAGGTGAATGTAAATCATATTAATTAATACCACTTTTGGTGTTATTGATTGACTGGGAAATATATAAAAGAAGAATAAAATGGATTACTAAGTTTATAACACAAGAATAGCATGAAAAGCAGTATATATACCTCCGTCAGGGAACTCCCATTATGCTCAAGATCTTCTTAGTATATTTTTAAAGTTCTAAGTTGAAATTAACCCAAGAAAAGATGAACACACCAGATGTCGTCATCAAGTTTGAGGTTCAAACTGAAATGATAAACTACAAGGCATGACAACCAGTGCTGAAAGGTTTTACAAAGAAACAAAACGAACAAAAGAAAATTTCAACCATAGAAATAAACATTTAAAAAAAAAAAACACACACACACACACACAAACACACAAAAAACTAGTTCCTTTCAAAGAGAAATAACATAATCTAATGAGAAAAAACAACATACTTGGAGCCGAGACGAGAAGTCTCGATCTGGGTTTTCCTTGGAAGAGTGATATCATTGAAATTTTTGAATCTTCGAAGAAAGACAATTCTAGTAACCAAACCTATCATCAGCATCAAAATCATGTCAAGATATGTTTTTTTTTTTTTTTATGTGATTAATTCAATGGTTGAAAGTTTCTTTTCTTTGTCTTGTTTAGAATTTAAAAGGTTTCATCCTTTTTATTTTAGGTAAATTTTGTCAAGAACAACCTCTAATTTTGCTTGTTTTCATGTCTGTCTATTGTTGCATTTTAGTTTTTAATGCCTCTTTCTGCTATTTTAATTTGTGAGCGTGATTAAAATTGAAACATTCAAGGTTGTTTTGACTGAATTTAATTTCTAGAAGATCGATCATGAACGTTTGTACTTTATACATTCACACTGATTCATAAATATTTTTTTTTTTATTTTGCATTTTTACCGCTTAATAAGCATGCTTCTTAGCCCCTCATGTGATTACAAGCACTCTTTGTGTTTATGTTCGTAGGTTGTGACTGAATTATACTTAGACATACCTTTTCTTTAAAAGGAATCTGAAGTTGAAAATTTTTTTCTCTTAAATTACCAAAATATCAAAAAAAATAAATAAAAATAAAAAACGAAAATGTTTTTGATTGAATGATAAAATAGTGCTGAGTATTTGATAGCTAAACTCTACTGTTAAATTCAAGTAATAGGTGAAATTGGTGCATGAAGAATAAGCCAATTTCGATAAGCCATGCTGTTACCTAACGTGCAATGCGATTAGTTTAGATTTATCTACCACTAACAAGAGTATGAATATGATAGAAACTAATGTTCTGTTTTTGGGATATGTAATTGTAATGTAATATTAAGTTCATAACGCCTGTTTTACATTTTTCTCACCTTAAGTGACACTAATTTTTTTTCCCATTGAATGAAAATTTTGACTAAATCAATTGATCGAATAAATTAAATTAGGAACAAAGTGATTTATTCGGTTTGAAACAAACTAGTTATATTTATATATATATATTTAAATTTTATTTATAATTAATAAAATTTTAAAGTTTAATTTTTAATTTTACATTAAAGATTGTACTACTATACAAAATTTATTTTTATGTTAATTATCAATATATTTAATATTTATTTTGCATTAAATCAGTATTTAAACATAATATAGATATATATGTCAAACTGACCTTGCATCGAAAACCAGAGATCTGATACTTTGGCTTCAATTTTTTTACGTTGTTTTTGTAAAACCATTTTTTTTTTCTGAATTAATTTTGGTTTTGGAATAGAATTCCATTTTTTCATCGTTTCTCTAAGGTAAGGCAATTCTTGTGTGTATGACATTTGGAATTTTTAATGTTCTTACAGGTACTTTTTGCCTTTGATTCTGATTGATTGAAACTTGATTTATTACAAGTAGGAGCTGATTGATCTCCTCATTTTATACCAATACATTAACAAAAAAAAAAAAAAAAAATTCTCCTTAAAGGGTCTTGTCCACGAATGTCGCACTTCTCTGCTTGAGACGGGGCAGGTTTATGCTAATCTTGAACATCTATACATCAGTGCAGCTCCTGAGGTAGTCCGAGAAACGTGGTGATTCTTCGTTACTATCAAGGCTACAAATTTTATGCATCAAGCTGAAGATCTTTCAGAGTCAAAAGCAACAAATGTTCATTATCTCTAATGAAGTCTTCTACCATTTTCCTTGCCCTTTTCTATTTCTCTCTCTCTCTCTCTCTCCCCCACTTCTTTAGTGAATCTGGGGCTTCTGCAAATATGGCAAATTTTTCTCTATAATTTTTTGGGCTTGTGAAATCACAATTACGGATGCAGTCGTAAATGTCGTGGATGTCATATAATAAATCATGATCGTTGTAAATTTAAATTTAATAGTATTTAACGAAATTTAATAGTGTCACGTATATCACACGTTGGATAAAATATAATGTGAAAATTATAATTTTCGTTAGGTTGGCATTTTAGAATTATGTTTGTATCAATGAACTTTATTGGTTTGGTTCTGTAGGCCTTTTATGATTGTGGGTACTGTAATCCATTGTTTTTAGCTACCAACCCAGCATCGATACAGGATTTCCCAACTTGTTGCTAAGTTAACTTGACGTATTAGTCAAACCTTTGTTAAAATCTATTGACATGTAAAATAGTTTTAAAAAAAAAATTGGCCAAACTTTTGAAGTCCTAATAAAATAGTTTTTCTTACCATTTGGATCACTAACATAACATAGTTTTATATCTGTATCTGATATATGTGTTAAACATATTTTTAAACATAGATATAAAGATATGATCTTTCAAATATATAGAATAATTTTAAAAATATTAATATGTTTTTATCGAACACATATCCAAATTTAATACTTATAACTAAACAACGTATGCATAGATCGTCTCATTTCAGTTGCTATAACATCTATATTAAACTCCGATTGCATGAAGACTTTTAGGTATTTTAAAACTTGCACTCTTATAAAGCAAAAGGTCAAGGTGAACTTCCTACTCACGTAGTTTCTATGAGTTGAGTTTAAATAAGAGTTTTTTATAATTCGATTCAATTCAAATTACTGTTTAAATAATAAAAATTATTTTATAAAAATTTAATTATAAATATTAATATAAAATAATTATTTAATATTATTTTAAATAGTGAAATGAACTTTTGATTTGATCCAAATTTTCAGTTTAACTAGGAGATATGACTTCTGGTATAAATTTAGACAAAAGGGGCCATTGACCGCAAAAATCAAATCATAAAGATTAGGAGACCTTGTTTCATAGCAAGAAAGTCTCTTTTTTTTTTAAAAAAAAAAAAGTTTTTCCTGAGTGATTAAATTAATAACACTAAAGAAAGTGAAAGAAAACTTACCATAAAGTTAATTTTTATAGAGAATATATATATATTTATATATATATGAGAAATTACAGATATAACAACAGTTATTCCACAGTGTCATATAGCATTGACTACGGATATTCATGAAATTCTATAACAAGCATGGGTGATTGGAATAGGGGGATCTGACAGTGAACCATTGAGTAAACGATTTGCAATCCAATGATTGGCAGCCTCAGTGTAGTGGATACCATCCCAGCTGATATATGAGGAAGGGTCTTCACATGCAGTTCCTGATATTTGAGTACCATTTGGTAAGGGTAATATCCCCCCACATCCTACATCAATTCCATTCTCATGATACCCACAGCAAATCTTTTGTGCATCAACATATCCTAGAAAAAAAAGGAGGTTATGATGGAATGTTAACAAATATATATGTTCGCCGAGTTTTAGTTTTTCATTTTTGCTAGTTATCTGTGCTACTCGGATTCTTCATTTTTTTTTAAGTATTTTGTTCTTGGACATAGTAAGGAGGTATGAATATGATCTTCTAAGTATATGAAAAAGCTTAGAAAAAATTGAATATATCCATGTTGGAAACATACGCATACCCGACACTCAGCTTCCAGGTCCATGTAACATGGCTAGTTACTATTACCTTGCTGTTTTGAATTGCTGATAAGTCCATACTTTGCAGCGTAGATATCTACATATGTTATAGCTGCGTGTGGGAGACCTGCCCTGAGCTTGATCACTGTATTCTTGAGCTGCCTGTTGAACTCTTTAGCAATGTCATTTTGGCTTTTGACACATCCGTGCTTGTCAAGAAACCCTGGGGGAGGATTCTTGATGCTGATCAAAGTCGATGGCAAGCAGCCGATCGGACCGGTATTGTGTATCCAAAATGCCCTTGCTCCTTGTGTATACAGGTGCTGTTTCAAGAAGTAATTTCATCAATCCCAGGTTGGTCATCTAGTAACACACATTGAAGCGCAGGATTGAATGCAATTTACCTGGACTGCTACTGCCAGTTGGGCAATTATGTCCGGAATCGATGCAAGAATTTGTGCATCACCAACCATTCGGAGTCCATAAGCAATGTCATTTTGCCCGATGTCAAATACATAAAGAGCCTCTGGGAAGTCCTTAGGTCTTGGAAGATGTTTTCGACACGAATATTTGTTATCTGCAGATCATAGACAATTAGTTTTCCATTTTCTAAGGGAGGATTTAAGTATTGACTTTTCGATGAGTTCGAATTTACCTTTGTAGAGATCTGTAGTGCGTGCCTTGAATTGATCATACTGAAATATTTGAACGTTAAGAGCAAATGGACTTAATCCACTCTCAGCTATGGTTTTATTTTGTGGAACAATGGTTGATCCTCCAGCTGCAAAATTAGCACCTTGCCGGAAGTTTGATCCGATTGAATCCAGGTATGAACTCAAGAATGGTAGTCGAAGATATTCCGCTGCATACAGAAAAGCAGTTGTTATGAACTTTGGTGGACCATTAATTAAAAATTCATGTTAGATAAAGAGAGAATCGATGTTTTCATGTTAATGTCACCAATGAAATCTATGATAAGCCGCCCATCACAAACTCTTCCAGCCGGTTTGCGGAAGAAAGTTTCACCATTCGGCCACTGCCTGGGGAAAATGGCTGCCGATATAGCCCCGGTATCTGAATTAGAATCACCGAAGTTGTAAATTGCTTTGAAATTGCAGGGTGGTAATTCCTTCACTCTGGCAGCTGCCACAGTACTCAGAACCAATGGAACCAATATCCCAGAAAAGATAACTCTTGGAAACTCCATTGCAGCAACAAATGCTACTCACAGATTTGGAAAAATCCACTTGTGTATATAAGCACCTAGAAAATCTTGATTAAAAAGGACTTCTTTCTAGATCTGCAAAAGAGGCACATGGTCATCGGAATCAATGAACTAAGATGCTTTGACTTTCTTAATTCTTTAATCCATCTTTATCTTTTTAAAGCAATTTTGATTCCATTACTTCATCCAATATTTTAGCCCTCAAGTTGCAAAAGACTAATCTTTCATATGCCTCTGTTACTCGGATTCTGGATGACTGCGTTTAGATCTGATATGTGTATGTTCAATTTTTTAACATGTATTCCTTGCTTTCAAGCCGATCTTCTTTTAAAATCTCCTCCTATATAATCTAAAAACTCCTCGACTAAAGAAAGAGGACAAACTTATCAAAGCTGACCCACTTTTGCTAGTAAACACTGAAGCTTAATCAAAAATCTTATTCTCTGTTTTAATAACAAAACCTTAGTAAATGCAAACTGTGTTTTTATAGATCTTGCAAGTCATTGACTTCCTTAAAAAATGTAGTTTTAAATACATTTCCCAATATTTTATCGTGATTATTTACTACAGTTTTATTCACTTCAAAAAGTAATCATGAGCTTGAACCAATCTTTAGTGATAGGATAATTAATTAACTGCAGATTTAAAATCCTTCACAGTTCACACTTGCCAGACAGTGAAAATCAGAGACCTCTCAGATTTTCGAAAGAATCGGCATGGATTTCAATACTGTTATGCACATCAGGCCAAAAGTCCAAGTCAACAGGCCCAACAACCCAGGTAAACATCAAATGTTGTCTGAAGTTATGTCGAGCTCCTTGGAGAATAGGGAAAAGGGTTATAGATGCTAAGATCCAAACTTCGGATTTATTGCATGCCACCTGCTAAGAGTGGTTACACGAATCAAACTGGCTTGAATTTTGGATTTGTTTCTTTGTATAATTTACCTTGCTTTTTTGCAATGCCAATCAGTTCACACTTACGGCATAAATATCCATATATTTGATCACTCTATCCAAAAGCTTCCTACTAAACTCCATAGACTAGACATTTTAAGCTTTGAGCCAGCCCTCTTGTCCAGTTCGTCACGCTGAATATCATGGCAGTGCAAACTCGAAGGCAAGCAACCAATTAGGCCAGTATTTTGTTTGAACAAACTCCAAATTACTTGGACCTGCTTTAGCTGGCTGATCAACTATGTTTGCATGAAAATTTTTCTGATTAATTCTTCTTCTTCTTCTTCTTCAAACCAGCAGCAATGTCATTTTGGCCAATATCAAATACATAAAGATTATAGGAGAAATCCAGAGGTCTGGGGATATTACTGAGTTGGGAATTCCTCTTTACTGGAAACCATAGAAAAAAAAAACATGCAATTTCCTGAATCAGAAAAGAAACTGGTGTTAAGGCGACTTTCAGGATAACCTTGATTGTAGAAATAGCTGGTTCGAGCCTTGAATTCATCAAATTGTACAATGTGGATGTCAAGTGAGAATGGACTCACTCCATTTGAAGACATTAGATTCGTTTTATGCATTACTGTTGATCCCCCATCGGCAAAATTAGCACCATACGTGAAACTTGTTCCAATGGTAAGGACTCAAGTAAGGCAATCCAAGGTGATTAGCTGAAAAACCATAGGTTTTCGTGTTTTGGAATGCATAGGGGGAGCAAATCAACATGGTTGTTACCGATGAAATCTATTACCAAACTGGCCAGCCTACGGAAGAAAGTCCCACCAGAGGGAGGTCCGAGGTCCTGCTATCCAAAATGCAGCTGATCCACCACCAGTATCAGAATTAGAATCACCAAAGTTATAAAACTGTTCTAAATTTGCAGGTTGAAACTTCCTTCACCCCCACGCTTTCTACACCCAAAACGTACAAGAAAATTGCAAAAACAACAACAAAAATGACTATTACATTCTCTATTGCACGAAGACTGAGTTATGAACATTAATCAAAGGATTAGTTTGCAGAACATATATAGACAAATCATTTGCTTACTAAATTCCTATCAGAGAATGTGACTAGTGCTATCATTGTCACCTTTTCAACGATGGGGGCAAAGGCAAACAACTGTATAATAATATTATTATTAAGTAATCAGTAGCTATTATCTTAAAATCACGTGTTGCTTACAAACAATCTGCTGCTAAGATTATTTATGGCCTAAAATTAGACCAGCAATTTTAATTAAGATTACATAAATATGATATAGATAAAGTAGTTAATACACAACACAAATATATATTTCAAAATTTACAAAATACAAATTATTAATGCATCAAAATCTATATAAATATAAACTACTTTAAATATTTCTATAAAACTGAAAAAATACACAAATTGTCAAATCTATATAAAATGATGGCACAAAACCTTGGCATAAAGAATTCAACTGTTCAATGCATTACTAGGATAATGTAAAGTTAGGTGAAAACTTTTAAGATCTATGCTTAACCCTATCGCACGATCTATCCTTCCCACAGCCATATATGACAATAGCAATAAATCTCAACTTTGTAAATAATTTCAATTAGTTACATAGATTTTCATATTAAATCCTCTAACATTTAGGGTGAGTTTGGTTTAAGAAATAAGAGGTTATTGTCATTTTTTTATTCTCTTGAAAATCACAAAATGTATCAGAAAACATATTTGGTTGAAAAAATAGAAAATGTTTTTTGAAAAATGAAATGAAAATAGGGCCAAATTGAGAAAAAAAGGAAAGTTATTTTCAATGTTTACAATCAAAATGATTTGGAAGACTAGGAGAAGGTAAAAGCATGAGTTTCATAAAAATTTTGGATAAATGAAAAAAATCATGGCCAGGGTTCGAATCTCTATTTTTGTAGTTTTTGGGTTAAAAGCTAGGAACAATAATCTATTGACTCTTAAACCACCAAATTAGATCTTGAAATAATAATGAGATAGACGCATCTAAGTTGAAGAATGTGTTCCTTGATTTGCTATCAATTAAGGGATCCTTGATTATATCTTTTTAACCCAACAAAGGAACAAATTGACCTCTATATTAGTTATGCCAGAAATATCTTTTTAATTTCGTTCATTTGCTACTATTGTTTTCCACCTCATTAATTTTACTCAAAAAGTATAACGTATTACTATTAGGTTTTTCATAATTCATTCTTACTAGCTGCTCCAGAGCCATATTCTAGTTTGCTTAGAATTCTTTTATTATTATTATTATTTTTTTTTCTTTTGCAATTTGTCATCTGGACTATGGAGGCAGGCAGGTGTATTATTTTTGCATTACATTTGTTGAAACATTATGACTTCCAACACTCGTGTACTAGGCTTTAATGGAAGAAATTGCTTTCCATTATGCTTTAAGATATTATACCCACAAATAAATATTTTTTTTACAATGAAATTATTGAAAGAATAATGAATAAATCAATACTATAATTCAAGAATCCTCAGACCAAATTATTATTTTAGCAATATTGTTGCTTTTTATAAAAAAATTATATTTTAATTTAATTATTTAGTAATTATTTTTTATTTTTATATTTAAAAAATAGATATCAAACATTTCTTACTATTTTCATTTTTAAAAAAAATTTTTCGTTTTCACTTACCAAACGTATTTTTAAATTTCAAAAATTAAAAAAAAAAAAAACTATTTTTTAAAAATGAAAATAGAAAATAAAAGCAAAAAACAAATATTCTCTTAAATTGAGTCCTCATTTGTTAGAAATTAGTGACGGTCGTTAATCAATTTTTAACACTACTTTAAAAAAAGTAAAATTATCATTTACCAAAAACTACTTACAAAGTTTTGGTGCTCTTACCAAATCCATGGTCGGCCCAACTGAAGGCATTGGTGGGCTCATCTAAGAATCTAGCAAGCAGGGTTTGAGAGCGGCTTGGCCCATGAAACTACCATCTTTTCAACGACGATAGTTGTTTCTTTGTTTTTTTTTCCTTTGAATCCCTTCCCTAGTATTTGTTTCTTCTGGAGAGAATCTGTGATCTGGTACAACCTTTTTTTTTTTAATTCCTTTTAAGATTTTGAGTTTTTTTTTTCCTTTTGGGTTTTCTGATATAGATTGTTTTTCTTGGGACTTGTTTGTTTTCCACGATTCTGTGAAAGTAGGGACCTTTTTTTTTGGGGATAGAAGATGAGTAACCCATCAACAGGAAACTCTTCAAAATCAAAAGTTGGGACTTCACAGCCTTCAGAAACTTCTTTCAAGCGCAAAAGAGGAGTTTTTCAAAAAGATTGTGAGCAAATTTTGTTCCTTTGTATATTCCCAATTCTCTGTGTTTTCTTGCAAGTTTTAATTTACATGGTTTTTTGTTTTGATTCTTCTTACAGTGCAGCATATGATGTATGGTTTTGGAGATGATCCTAACGTAAGTATCTTTCAAAAATTCATCATTGAGCCTCTTTTCAGTACTTGAAATTTGTTTTTCCCCCCTTTTATGATCATGTTGGAGATGTGAACGAAAACAATAGAGGAAAAAATTTTTTGAACCTTTTGTATGCTATTTAATATTTGTCATCTTGGAATGTTGTTTGTATTACGTATATCTTTCTTGTATACGGGCTATAGTAGGATGCTTAGCAGTGAAGATTAGCACAGGAGAGAGCTGAACCGCAAAATAGCAGCCATAACGTCATGTTGTGGTCACTATTTAAATCCCCGTTGATCACTTAATCTTAGTGCAATCTATTTCCTCCCAATCATATAGCTAGCATGGTGGTCACTAACCTATTTTTGGCGAATGTTGTATCCTCTATGACATATTTCACAAGAGGTGAAGGGATAGTGGATCTACCAAATGTCTTTGAGGAGCTTTGTATCTTTCATTGCACATGATTTCACTTAAGAGTTAGTAGCTTCCTTCCCATTTTTAAGTCCATGACCATGGATTTTTCAACTTTTAATACTGTAATTAATGATGTTTTCTTGGGTTAGTGATTGTTTTGAGAAAGCCAAAAGCTTTGAGTTACTGCATCTTTGCAACTTTGTAATGAGTTGCTCAATATATATATATATATATATATATATATATATATATATATCCTATAAATGAATTCAAATAAGTTGCTATTAGTTATCACTTATTTTAAGGTGTTTTTCACAATTTCAAGATGCAATCCAGGTGAATAATTTCTCCGGTTGCATTTTGCTTGCTATACCTATATATTCTATTAATAAATGATAATATTTGCCTGCTTACAATTTCAATCTAGAAAAAGACCCCATATGGTACACTTTTCTAAGTTGGGGGGATAAAGCTGGATAGAGGAGTATGTTCTATAAAGTTCCGAATTGCGTGATATGGATGCTACATTCCTTGGGAGAAACATTCATTAGTTGCCCATCTTTGCCTTCTTTTATGCTTTGCAGTAAAAAAGTGATGCATTGTGCTCATATAGTTTTCATGGAATATGATTATTACACGGATTTGATCATATAATTATTAATTCCATTTGTTGCGTTTTTCAGCCACTTCCAGAGACTGTGGCCCTTGTGGAGGATATTGTGGTGGAATATGTAACAGATTTGGTAAATTGTTATGGTGTGCTGAGTTCTATCTTTGGTTGAATGAGATGGCATCGTTCGTAACATCTTCATATCTTCCTTGTCTTTAGGCACATAAAGCTCAAGATATCGGATCAAAAAGAGGAAAGCTATCAGTTGAGGATTTTCTATATCTAATTCGCAAGGTAACTCATTGTATTTTTGTGCAGATTGTTTGCTCCTGTATTCTGCAACTTGGAATTTCATGACTTCTTTTTGCCTTTCTATGTATTTCCATAAATTGTTTGAACAAATATATTTGAGATTACAGTCTTGACTCTTGAGTAAGCATCCAATGGCGTGCAATATTTTATCGTTTTTTCCTTCAATTTTATTATTATTTTAATACTCTGAAGAGTAACCTCGATAATCACTTTGACCCTGCAGGACTTGCCGAAACTAAATCGATGTACGGAATTGTTATCGATGCAAGAGGAGCTGAAGCAAGCAAGGAAGGCTTTTGAGGTTGATGAAGAGAAACTGGGAACATTAGAGTAGCAGGCGACCCCTTCTCCCTTTTTTTTTGTCCTTTTTTCTTTTTCCCTCTCTGGTTGGCCTTAATTTGTACTTCTGGCTGGGTGAAAAACTTTGACATCTAGTTCAAGGCTACTGCACTAAGCACTGTAACAAATGCTTATAGTGATTTTTGTTAGAAGTTAATAACCAAATGAAAATAGCTGTGAATCTCAAATGCTATGAGTATTGAAATTCTATGTTTTTTGGGTTTGGACGAGTGTTAAATAAGAAGGGTATATGTTCAATACGAGTGAGGTCATTTTTCTAAAAATTTTTTTCATATATTTGAAAGATTATATTCTTTTACTCATGTTCAACATGTGTCAGATATAAATACTTTAAAGAAAATGAATAGTTCAAATAACACAATCAAACATGCAAATGCTTAAGGAAATGACCTCTCAGTTCTTGCGGGAAATTAAGGCTCAGTTTCTCTTCCTGCCATTCAATTTCTTATCAGTTCTTCTACACGTCGATTGTGGAGCTTCTGTGAACCAAATTTCAAAAAATAGAAAAGTAAAGGTTAAAGTTGTAATGTTCGTCACCACTGGTCTGATGAAATTTTAAAAAAAGAAACTCAAAGCATCAATATTAATAAAATAGAAATTGAGACTTCTCTCAATTTGGCAATTTGCATATTATTTTATGTTCATTTATTTTTAGTTATAATGGAATTTTAAACATTATATATTTTATAACTTTTAATACAATAATTATTTATATTACATAAATTTTAATATATATATTTTGTATTATATTATACGTGTTATATAATAATGTTATGTCTAAGATGATTGGGTGACTAAGCTAGTAACTTACATCTAAATGACGAAATCATCTCTTTCACGTTTGCCTCTTAAAACGACGCCGTTGGAATGAAAGTAAATAGCGACATAAAAGGAGTGTCGTTTTAAGGTATCAAGTATCAACAAGACGAGCCGCTGGCAGCAGCAAACAGCAGCAGCCATGGCAATAGCAATGGAGGAGGCAGCAAGTGAAGAAAAGAAAGGAAGCGGCGGCGGCGGCAGCAGCAAGGAAGGGACCAATTTGCTGGGACCTCCAACCTTCTCGGAGCTTCCAAACGGCAGGCTCAAGTGCGTTGAGACAGGCCACGAGATGGTTCTCAAAGACAAGGATTCCTATGCCCAGAGCAAACGTTGTCGTTTAGGCCTCATCGACTTTGCTTTGTCTCACTCTAAGCCCCCTCTCAACATGTTCAAACAAGACCCTCTTTCCCGGTAACAGAACCCCCCCTCCCCCCCCCCCCCCAAAAAAAAATGCTTTCCTCTTTCTTTTATTACATGAAATTGAATTTAAGCTTTTTCTTTGCAGTAAAGTAGAACCAATTCTTTTTTTTTTTTTTTGGTTAACCATTTGAGCTATTTATTTAAGTTAAATAAAGAAAAGGGTTATTTTTGTGAAGACCCAGAATCAATAAGCTAGAATTTTATGTTTTTGATTAGAAATTGGAATTATTCCCAAATTTTTGGGTTAAAAAGAAAAAAAAAAACAATGTTTTCTAAATAGATAGAATTTAACCTCTAGAAAGCTAGTTCTTTTGAGGGATTTGGTCGATTACCAATGCCAAGTTTCTGTTTTGAGATTCCAAATTTCCAAAAGGTTAAGAATGTAGCCAAAATTGAGCATTCCGTTAAGTTGAATCTTTTACCCCGGTTAGTTTTATAATTTATGTGTTCTCTGCTAATATGATTGGTTCTGAGTTTCTATTTGCTTGTTTTTCAGTTCGAAGTTGATTTGTAAACTAACTGGTGATACCGTCAATAAGTCTGAGGAACACATTTGGAAGCATATCAATGGGAAACGGTTTCTAAATAAATTAGGTTAGCTTTTCGCTCCTCCGTTTAATTGGTTTGTAGATTAATTGGCATATGTTGTGTTAATTCTTGGTGAATTCTTGTGCACAGAGCAAAAGGAAATGGAGGAAGAGTTAATGAATGAAACCATGGCAGAGGAAGGTGAGAAGAAACCAAAGAAAGAAAAAAAGAAGAAAAACAAGAAGAAGAAGAAGAAGGAAAAGGCAGTTGAAGAAATTGTAGCTGAAGTTAGGGATTCTGCTGAAAATGAAAGTGATTCAGAAGAACCGGAGTTCTGGATGCCACCAGTGGGCGAGCGCTGGGACTTTGATGATGGAGGAGATCGATGGATTTCTGGTTCAGAGTTGGATGAAAGTGATGAAGAAAATGAACCAGGTGCCGTTTGGCCTCTGCATTGAGCTGATATACCTTTTTTTTTTTAAAAAAAATTGCTCTTCATAATTTATACTACGTTCATAACGTCAATCTTTACCATGAATATGGAATAGAGGGCGGCAGGGATGAGAATGATGAATAAAATCGGCTGCCAAATCTAACTGTGTGCTAAAAGGTTGAATATGTGAGAGCACTTGTAGAAACTTTTCTTCGTAAATACTCGCTTCTGAGTTGGATTTATCTAGTGAAATTCACTTCGCCTGCAGCCAAGTTTTATTGCTATTAAATCCTGACTACATGCTATCATATCCAGGAGATTGTTTGCCCATATCTTTTACGTGAAATAACATGAACATGGCGTCATTACGAACTATCGATATCAGATCATTGGTCTGGGAATCTCACGTTTAAATGACTGAATTTGATGCTGTTAAGAGATGTTATATGTGTATGCTAAGTTCTTTTATTCACTTTCTATATAAAATTGTTAGAACTTGTTCGGCTTATGTGAGCTTATTAGAACAATTGAAATGGCATAAGATTTTACTAAAGTATCCTTTACGGGCACAACTTATTTTCATTGCATAACTTGTTGAGTTTCACAAATCTGGTTTCTTTCAGCCACCATAAGCTAATTTGGAAAATTATGGTGAGCTTTCTGGTTTTGTTTCTGGTCCCTTAATTTCATTGTATTTTCCTTCATCAGAGGCTGTAGTTGAAGACGGTGGAAAGGAGTCCGAAGAGCTTTCTACACGGTATAGTGCTTCGTATTATCTTGTTTATGATCCTTGTATATGTCTGTCATCTCCGAAGAGCTTTGTTTTTTCTTCTTCACATTAATGCATGGCGAATCGGTTTTTGGGATTATTTTGTTCTTGTCTCCTGTTGCAGAGCAAAGAGAATGTCTATTGAAATTGGACCGAGCAGCTTTGCATCTAGGAAGAAGAAGAGTCGGAAAAACACAAGTTAAGACGCACTTGTGCCTTCTGAAACGGAGTATTTGCTTGTAATTCATCAACAATTCTATCAGTTTTTGTTTGCCGAAAAAAAAGAAAAAAAAAAAAAGAAACTCCAAATAAGAGTTTGTAAGACCTCTGGATTTTCCCTTGTCGTAAATTAACTTGCTCTTTTGTTTGGACTCTATTCATTTCCCTCCTTCGGCTCTTCCCCATATTGCTCAAGAACTCGAAGTTTAGAACGTTAATGCTCTGAAATGTAGACTGCTTTAGGTTAATAGCATCTTTTAACAGATGCATGTGTTAATACTTGATAGTAGATAGGAATATTTGTTCTTTTCCTAAGAATTTTTAGTAGAGGAAATATTGACACAATTGGATTGCTTTGAGCAAGCTTTTATACCAAGGAAATTAACATAGAAATCTTTTCCAGAAATTTCTTCTTTATTTTCCCAGATTCATATGGCTAGCTGATCCCTTTGTTTACAGTTCAATCCTGGACTATTACATAATGAAAAAAAAAAGAAAAAAAAGATGTGGTTTGAAAATAGTAGCAGCTGCCCTATATCAGGAAAGCCTTTAAGGGCAGGGCGTAGGAGAGAAAATGAAAAAACATCAAGCAATCCTAGGGAGAGAATATCTGGAAGGCGAGACTTTAAGGGCGGGGCCTTCAAAGCTTTTCATTGTGGTAGGATTGACTTGAATGAACAAATAGTTTCCAGCAAAAAGATCTGCAAAATGAGCCTGACTTTGTTTCAATCTCTTCATCAACTTGGCAAATGAAATCCTGACAAGCTTAGCTTTCCTCCTCAAGAATCTTCTCAAGCTTGGAACTTTAAGCCTGAATCTTCTCCTAATAGCTACCCTTTTAAGCCTGTTCCAGGTTCTTGATCTCCCACTCAATCTCTCATCACCTATTTCATAGCCTTCTTCATGTCTCAATCTCTGGTAAGAAAACTTGGCTGTTAAGCCCATCTCTCAGTAATAGATTCTGGGGAGCAATGAACAGAGAAAAGATAAGCTTGTCTTATTGAATGGTTAAGGAATTTGATTGGAATTGAGGTTTTCAGCTTCTTCTAACCTTTAAGCGAAAGTAAAGAAAAATGGTTGGTTTTAGTGTAACAGTTGAATGCATTAAATGCAAATGCAGAGGTTGGTGATTTAAGCGTAAATAGTGATGCATCAGTTCGGTTCAAGTGTCGGCTATTTTAGTACTTTTTTTCTTTAAAACAACAATTTTAATATCTTCTTAATTAAGATATTGATATTATAATTACGGTTAATTTAAATATTGAAGTTTAGTTAAGTGAATTTGTATAATTATTTTTATAAATTAATATTTAATGAATTTAAAATTTAAAATATTATTATTTACTATACTTCAACTATTCAACTATCCCCAAAATATTGTCTTAACTGGAAAATCTCAAAAAAGCTAAAAAATCTGACATCAGAGTTTGGATTCATCACTTTGGCACAATTAATGATATTGCTTCGAAGCCTTGGCCTATCAGCAAGATCAATGTTTCAAATGTGGCATTCCAATTCACTATTCTGTAAGGAAATGTGTGAATGTTAAGTTGAAGATAACTATGACAGTTATGACTGTTTAATATAGTTTTATCTTAAACAGGCGTTATCAGCTAAAATCTTCGTTAGCCACATGCGAATGGGCTTTGCATATATGTCTCATACTCATAAAAGTATTTGTGTTTATTTTATTTATATAAAACATCATTCTTATATTCTGTACGTATTTAATATAAATATTGAAAAAATATTTTCTAAAAAAGAAAATTAGGTTAAAATTGAATAACAACCAACCTTTTTTTTTTTTTTTTTTTTGAGTAGGCAGAGGAAAATGCTTTAAAAAGCCGCAAAAATAAACCAGAGCCTGGAAATGCTGTTTATGAGCATTGAAAGTGAGGTACAGCCTACAGTAAATTCCAGCATTAGGTACGATGTGTCTAAACCAGAACCATTAAATCTCTATCATCGAAATGCGGAAGTCGTTGAAGTGGATAAAAATATTTGATCGGATTCATCGGTTGCACGCAAAAATTAATAGATTATTTGATATTTTATTATATAACAAATAAAAAATTTGATTTAATATATATTTTATTATTTATAATTAATAAATTTTTAATTTTATATGAAAAATATTTTGTTAAATCAAATACTTATATTTTATATTTAATATTATTTTTTTAAAAATATTTAAAATTTTATTCAAATGAATCAATCAATTTAATTGATTCAATTAATTAAATAAAAAATTAAAAATTTAACTGATTTCACTTTCAATCCATTTTTTTTTTTAACTTGGACCATTTGTTAGGTGCGTAGATATAAAAATGACTAAATCATGTGAATCTATTTTAGCGTTGGGAGGATAGTAGTTGAATAAATGTTAATGTCTATTAGATTTGTTTATGGATTATGTTATCTGTTTAAATTTGATGTCTTGCTTAATATTTAAGAATGTTTAAATAATAATATTAAGCCTAAAAAATGAACATGATTAAAATAAAAAAAATTATATTTTTAAACAGACCGGACCTTGAACAAAAAAATTTAAACTCAAAACCGACCTAACTCAAATAATATATTTTATTTAATATTTATATTGTATAATAATATTCTCCAAAATTAAGTCAATGACCCATTGAAAACGGTTGGTTTTATGCAGCAATAAAAATCTGATCAGCAACCGACTCTTTCTTTACAAGTTCATGCGGCTATTGCTGCATGCAAAGCTAAAAAACTAGCTGATGCTTGAACTTGCCAGCTCAAGCCACTGCTATTTGATTTGCTGCATGAAAAACTAAAGAAATTAGATATTTGAATTTAAATACCTCCAAACCCAAACACACTAGGCCCAAATCCATGCTCCCTTTTCTCCTATTCTCATTGTATTTCCACTTTCTTCAAATTTGGGTTCGTCGGCTGGGCTTGGATATTACTTTAACAATTCAGATCGGACTGATCATAAAATTTTATTCATATTTCAAGACAGATCAAACTTAAACAAACACAATATATATTAATATCTTGTAAGAACTAGATCTGAATCTAGCCCGAGACGGCGTCTACTTCACTTGATAACTATTGTTTTTTCTTGGCACTTGGCATCAAACTAGCAAGCAACCATGGCTTTTTGAGATAGAAATTAGTTACGCCTACTCCTTTAAATTATATTTATTTAATGCACTGTTTTATTTAAATTCCAAAAGAATATATATTAATTAAAGATTTATTTATTTATTTAAATATCTCAGTAATATATCAAGAATATTTGTTATAATGCCTCTTTCATTATTATTTTGGTTAATACAATCAACATGTCGTAAGTTTTAAGTTTAATTTGTCTCTTTCAAATGATATTAAAGGCGCATTTCTTAGAATTTTATCTCTATGAGTGGTGTTCGTAAAAATCGGACTTTGCTCGACAAAGAAAAGTAACTCGATTATCGATTGAACTGACCCCAGCAAAAACGAGCCAAGCCCCTCTTTAATGATTTTCGATTTCTATTAAGGCCCACAAATTTTCTACTTGGATTATTTGCTAAGCCCGAGACCTCTTTAAAGGTGGACTAGACTTGACCCACTTCGCCCAAAATGGGACTCAAAGCGCCACCCTTGTCGCAACGCACCGTTTAGCTCAATAATAACAAATAAAAAAGGGGTTTAAAAAAAAAAAACCAAAGGGTTTTTGGAGCGAGCAAGCAAGCAAAGCAGGGCAAAAAAACCCTTCAGTGTTCTCCTTCACTCTGCTTTCACCAATGAATTTCCTCTTTCGATCTGTTTCCGGTAAAAATTTCCAAACTTTACAAAAACCCATTTCTTCTTTTTACATGATTCATTTTTATTTTTAATTTTTATATTGTTTTTGTCCAAAACAGGTCCCAACAGGACTCTGCTTCGAGCTCTGGGTGGCCGCCAATTTTCGGATTTAACTGGAGTAAAAGCCAAACGAAACTATGCTGATAATGTCTCTGAATACAACACTGTTCTCACTTCTCTCGTTACCAAACGAAGGTCCTGTCTTTTTCACTTGTTCCTTTATATGGGGTCTTTGTTAATCTCTTTGTTTAGATATGGTCTAATTTTTGCTTTTAATTTCAGCATCAAAAAGAGAAAAAAAGGTTAGTTTGGTTGCAAAACCACATAATATTTCCGAAAATAAAAAATTACAACTTAAAGATGTTGTTTAGCATTCAGAGAACAAAAATGCATGATTGTACTTTTATAGTACATAACTGTTATGTTAGAATTGGTTTTCCCATTTAATCATTTCTTCATAATTGAATCAATTATGGGTTTGTTTCACAGCTGACTTAAAGGACGCAAAAGATTAAAAAAAGACATGGACCTTCTTTGTTTGCGAGTTGAGTTTGGTGAATGGTGATGCAGGCATTTTCTGTTGAGGGATGCTTATGATGATATGATGCTGGATGGGGTGCAACCAACTAGAGACAGTTTTGAGGCTTTGATTATGGGAACCATGAGAGGAGCTCGCCTTCAAGATGCTTTCTTTTTCAGAGATGAAATGAAAGCCATGGGATTAGTCCCTGAGGTATTTTGTGCTCTTTTCTGTCTAACTAGTTTTTGCTGTTATTGCTTCCTATTTTTAATATCAACTTGTCGTATCAAAATTGGCTATTTAATTCCTGTGGATTTATTGAACTGTTTGTTAAATATTTTGGAATGACTCTGAATTTTATTTATGTCATAGGTCACTTTGTACAACTTTTTGATCTCAACCTGTGGGAAATGCAAGAATTCTAACCTGGCAATTCAGGTATGCCAGTCGTGTGTTTGAAGAGATATCTTTTATTTGTTTAGTTTTTGTATTATTTTTGTAGCTAAACATTGGTATTTGTATTTTCTCTATAACCTCTGATTATTCAACCTTGTTGTTCTTTTTCATGTAAGATTCTGGAAGAAATGAAGAGATATGATGTGAAGCCTAACGGACAGACTTATGTTTGTCTTCTTAATGCGTGTGCTGCAGCTGGACGATTAGATCAAGTGTATGCTACTTTTTCTTTGGTGTAACTTTCTGTTTCTAAGTTAAATGACTCTGCTCAAATTCCTTAGACCATGGAATGATTGTTCCTTAGCTAATGCCGCACTAGGGGTGAGTATTCGGTCGGTTCGGTCGGTTCGGTCAAAAAAATCTTCAAACCGAATTAACCGACTTAACTAGAGGAACCGACCGAA
>JBBYHK010000013.1:7117847-7141029 GCA_038382065.1 Adansonia grandidieri
TATATATATATAATGGTTGAATTTTGTTTATATATATATAATCGCATCCCATCCCTCCCGACTATCCACCCTATCAATTTACCTTTTTTATCTAGTCACGTTATTTTGTATATTTATTCTGCTTTGAGAATGAAAAAAACAAAAAACTAGAAATCTAATTAAATGAGTTTCTAATTTGCATTTTCATTTATAATAATTAAAATAAAAACTATTATCTTACTAATATAATATATTGAATAGAAAATTAGATTTGACTGTTCCGTTAAATCAGTTTGATTTGAAAGACAATTGACTTATTCAAGAATTGATTAAATAAGTAATTAAATAAGTAATTAAATGGATAGTTGAACTAATTTTAAATTTATTTTTATATTTTAAAATTGAAAAAAAATTGTAAATAGTAAGATTTAAGTCTTTATTTTTTAATTTAATATTAACAATTATAATATTTAGCTAAGTATAAATTTTATTAAATATTTATTTATTTATTTCTCATTTAATATCAAATTTATGTATTTAACATTATGTTTTCTCTAAGTAGACTAATCGATTGGACTGATTAAATTAAATAAAAAATCAAAACTTCATTGATTCAACTTTTAATCTAATTTTTTATTTTTTGATAGAATATAGTATGTTATTGATTTTTTTATCCTCTATACCAAATTGAATTGGTTCAAAAATCTATTTAATAGGATATTAAAAAACTAAAAATTATTTTTTATTAATATTTATAAATAAATAGAATTTTTTTATTGCATAAGAAGGTAAGTATAAAATTTGTTAACAAATTTTTACCTAATATGATTGAACCTATAGTTGAAAAATTAGACTAAATCGATTGGTTGAGCCAATTGAATCGAAAACAGATGTTTATCTGATTTAAAGCTATATAAAGAATTTGATTTTAATTGAATCGACCTACTGTTTAACCAAAAAAACTATTGAAAAATCAAAAAAATAAAAAAATTATTTTTTATATTTTTAATTATTTTTTAAAAATATTTTTTCTGTTTGATAAGATTATATTTTTTAAAAAATTATTTTTATATTTTTAATTTAATATATTTAATATTTATTTAAAGTTATAATTTTTTAAAATATTTAAAATTTTATTTAAATGAATAAATTAATTTAACTATTAAACTGGTTAAATAAAGAATAAAAAATCACGCTATATTTAAACATGTGATTTGTTTTTTTTCTTTTTAACCTTGATTGAACCCATTGAGCCGAATGAACCGTTCAGCCGATGCGCAGATGTACTTTGTAGCACCCCCACCTCAACGCTAAAATATTTACTCAGAAGTAAAGGACGCTCCCCGAACGACGAGGTATTCACCTCCTCATTACGACGATGCTCCACGGTGGTTCTCGGATCTCAAAGCTTTGGCGGTCTCCGATAACGACACCGTTCAACCTCCCTCATCGTTTCCTCATCAAATCTAAGTTCTCCTCTTTATTAGAAGCTAAGGTTCTTCATCTTTCCCTAATTTTTTTTTTCTGTTTGGTTCCCCGGAAAATATAGCGAACTTTCTAGCAGTTATGTGAATGCATTTGATATTTGTTTTTATAGCAGCTGGTATAATATATATTTCTGTTATTTTTTAGATTTTTATTCTTTAAATAAGGAATTAATAGCAAATTATTAAGTTAAGAATATCTGTAAATAAGGACTTATATTGTGATGACCGGGTTCTAGGACATCTCGCTGCGTCGATATTATTTTCTTTGCAAGGTTTTGTCATCAGAAGTTGCATCTTCCTTGGTTCGAACCATAGGCCTCTAGTCTTTTTGGCGACCATAGTAAAAACTTTGCGGGACTCATGGTTGCCAAAAAAAAAAAAAGACAATTACTTTGATGTAAACGTGTGTAAGGTGACGATCAAAATCTTAGCACTTAGGGTGATGCAGGGAGATGTATTAGAACTTGGTCATCAGATATCTACTATGTGGGTGCGAAGAAAAAAAATTAAGTAGTGGTGGTTATTTTTTATGTGTAAATATTTTTGAAATAAAGTTAATTAAAAATATTTAAATTTTACATCGAATGACATTTTTATTCTTTATTTTATAAATGTTTTTATAATCTAATTTAAGCTTTTATATCATTTCACCAATTGACTTGTATCATTTGACTTAGTGACACAAAACTTAATCAGCCCTAGGACAGCAATGGATAGTGCGGATTCGGATATCCGCAATTATTCGATTTGTGGATTCGGATATTGTTGATTCAGAGCAGATGTGGATTCGGATAGTATAATTACTATCCATAGTAGATTCGGAGTGGATACAGATAAGAACTTTTAGATATCCATTATCCGAATACGCATTACTTTTACGGATAACGGATTTGGATATTTGAATCCGCTATCCAAATCTGCATTACTTTTGCAAATAATGGACTTAGATATATTCCGAATCCATTATCCATTATTGTAAAATGCAAACATTTATGCTTATGGAAAGAATTGAATATTGTTTCCAATGTTAGCTATTTATTGGATTCGGATTTTAAGCATATTTAGAAGAATAATGTTATTTAACTCGGAGTTAGATTCGGATAATTATGTGCGGATTTAATGCAGATAATAATTCGGATTTTAAAGCAGTTATGCGTATTAGATTCAAATATTACAAAAAAAATTCATATATCAATCCATAGCCATCCCTGAACCCCTTTATTTATAGTATAGATTTGCCATGTGTTATCATTCAAGGATAAAAAAAGACTTTGTTTTTTTTTTTATTGGTTATTATTTTTAATTAAATAATTGTGTTGTTATCAAATTCATAGGTTTTAAATACATTGGATGAAGAATATGATGAATTTTTGCCTTGGTTGGAGCACAAGGCTGGGGCTAAGATTTCTTCGGTGCTCTCGATTGGGAAATCCGCATATGGCAGGTTATTCAGTTTATTAATTTATTTTTTAAGTTTTTAACTTGGAGTTACCTTCATTTTAATTTAAAGAGAAACCTAAGTTACTCGGACTCGGGTGTGAGTGTTGGAAATGGATATGTTCAATTTTTTTTACTAATTTTTTTTTTCATGTATTGGAGGGTCCTAGAAGGGTCATATCCACATACACATGTTCAAATATGCGTCATTCATGAATATTTCTAAAA
Source organism: Adansonia grandidieri (assembly GCA_038382065.1). Taxonomy (NCBI): domain Eukaryota; kingdom Viridiplantae; phylum Streptophyta; class Magnoliopsida; order Malvales; family Malvaceae; genus Adansonia; species Adansonia grandidieri. Next base: position 7,120,979 of record JBBYHK010000013.1, read on the forward strand.
AAACAAAGAGTCGGAGCAATATAAAGAGAAACTCTTAATTTGGTTATTGATGTTATGTTGCTGTTTGATATGGTACAAATCGCACTGGTTGATATTCGAGAAACTTTAGGACCATGCTTTATTGTATATCATGTAGGTGGATTGTTTGCAAGGAAAAAGGGACTGAATTTATATGTATCTTATAAGGATATGGCAGTAGATCAAAAGCGGGAAGTAGTACGGGAACGTTAGCTATTCTTCTTTGATGCAGGGATGGTGGTGCAGACAGTTCTGATACATGTTATTTTGGGGCAATAAAGTATCAACTAGGGTTATTATATATTACTTTGACATTCATGTTGGAAAGGTTTGTTACTCGAAATCAGGTGTTAGTATCGGATGACATAGGTATGTCCAATTTTTTAAAGTTTTTCCATGTGTTGGGAGGTCATATCCTTATACCCATATCCGGAAATGTGTCGGACAGTCATATTCAAAGAAAAATGAAGAGTCAGAGGTACATAGTTGGAAGGAAGTAAAGTTCTCTTTGTTTCAAGTTCCAACAGTTCTGCATGATAGAAAATATTTTGTTCTCTTTAATAGCATCGACAGATGAATGGACCTTTATTGTATCGGATAGCTGCAAATGTGGGATTCTCATCTCGTTGCAATTTATTTGCTTACAATGGCGGGATTTCCTTGACTACTTTAGCAAGTATTTTTAATTTTGATTTTCCTGAAATTGTTTGCTTATGTAACAGTAGAGTTTGTTCGAAGAAGTAAACAGTTAGTCGAATGGCTAGAATCCTTTAAGAATTGAGAATGAATAAGTTTAAATGTCCTCCAAAATGGCAGTTGGACATGTTAGCAATTCAAGTGAAAATGGTATGTGCATAAATTTCAGACATGCGATGTTAGGCATTAGATCGACTTACCTTAGCCTTTCTTTCAACAAATAAGAAAATTTTATTTAGGTCTGGCTCTGCTGATTGGAATGTTCCACTTTGTAATATGGAAGATGATATTATAAATTTTGAAAAGAATTGCATTATTTGTCAGTTGATTATCCAGGCAATGTGTGTATTGCAGTTAAGAGTATTTGAATACTGGAGATTAACTTACATTTTTAGATGATATTTGGGATCAAATCGAAGTGTAAATTTGGGCTACATCAGCTATTGTTGGAATAAACCAACCAAACTGGACAATTTCGAGTCGATGTGATTGTGTGTGCAATGCTTTATTTGATTGGGTAAAGAATGCATTGGGTGCCTCTTTCCATGCCTATTGCTGGACATGGGTGATGATTAGGAGCAGAGAAGTTTGGCTGTATAAAAAAGAAATGATGCAATCCACGAATGCATTTCTTGGCTAATCTACCTGGTTGGGAGGTGTCAATTCTTTGCTTTTTCAACTCAAGATTTGTGGGTTGTCGATTGAATTTGATGGATTTGCTTAGATTTTTCTGTATTTGAGCTTCTGAAAGATGCAGTGTTGATATTGAGAAGTATGTGCTTCAAATCTTATGTCATGCTCTTTTCTTAACCCAGTGTTTGACCATGTGGATATCTCTTGGCTTTGTTGCTGCGATTTTTCATTTTTTTTCTTGAAGTAATTGTGTTCAACATCCGTGTCCGATACATTTTAAGACATGGTTACGGAGATTTGGTCCTCCAAGGACTTTCTAAATACATGGAAAACTTAGAAAATATTGAACAAACTTGCGTCAGATACGGGCCTGGGTGACATTTCTCACTGGTCTTACCCAAAAACAGGTTGTCATTTTATATGCTTTAAAAGAATTTAACTTTGTAAGATCCCTTCCATTTCATGAGCTTCAGCCTCCTGCCTCTTTACTGCCCGTCGTCAAAGTCATCTGTAGCATGTGGATTGTGGCTTTCTTTTTCCTAAATTGATTTCTTGCCTCCTTTTATTTTAACCTATGTTACTTTGACTCTTCATTTTCGTGAAGTACTCATATCCGACATCCATATTAACATATTTTCGGACATGGATATGAGGATATGACTCTCGAAGTGCCCTCCATATACATGAAAAAAACATAGAAAAATTGAGCATACCATATCGGATGCATACCCATATCCGACACTTATACTAAAGTCCGAGTAACATAGATTTTTAGAACATTTAAGGAAATCTTTGACCTCATTAGTTTCATGGTAAAGTTAGATAGAGAGAACTTGTACTCTCTCTCTCTTACCTTACCAGCAGGGAGTAAACAAGGTTGTACACATGGGAAGCTCTCTTTATGGTATTTTAACACCATGAATACATCTCCAGATAGAAAACCATTGATTGCCTTGCTTTCTAGTTATTTGTCTTATTAAGCTCTTAATTTTTCTTTTAAATCTCTCATTGCAGGTCACTTTTTGCTTCCAAAAACATTCGAGCTGGTGACTGCATATTGAAAGTTCCTTATAGTTTGGTATATGATTTACAATTCTTTATGTTCAACTGTTGTATGGTGCCTTAAATCATGTTGCTCCAACTCTTCATTTTTCTTGAAGTACCTGCATCTGGTACCTGTGTCCAACGCATATCCTGACATGGTTATCGGATATGATCTCCAAGGACCCTTCAAATACATAGAAATTTGAAAAAGAAATTGAACATACTTGTGTCGGACATATACTAGTGTCTAACACTCACACCCAAATTTGAGTAGCATAGGCTTTAAGCAACAATGAGGATATCTAGTTGTAAATAATTTTCTTGAATCTTTCAGCAAATAGCACCAGACAATCTTACCCCGAAGATTAAAGGTTTACTAAGCGATAAAATCGGGACTATTTCGAAGCTTGCTATTGTCCTTTTAGTTGAGCAAAACATGGGCCAGGTAACAAAAATTTTCTTCTTTTGCTATGTTGTTGAAAGCTCAAATTCCTATGAATAATTATTTATGCATGGCTTCTGAAACTATTTAATAGGAATTTATGGTTGTTCGTAGACTCTTTATCTTTAGTTTCAATATAACAAACATCCAGAACTAAATGATTTAATTATTTTACCTTTCGAAACAGGATTCTGAATGGGCCCCTTACATCCGTTGCCTTCCTCAGCATGAGGAAATTCATAGCACGGTGAATGTTTCCTCATCTATTAGTTTTGAAGTTTTTGACTATGTTGCTTCTACTCTTTTTTTTTTTTTTAGAAGTACCCATGTCCGACTTTTCCGGCCATGGGTATGGGGATATAACTCTCCAAGGACCCTTCAAATACGCGAAAAAACTTTAAAAAGTTGAACATACCTATGTGAGATACTTTCTCATATCCGACACTCCAACTGAGTCCGATTAAAATAGGCTTTTGATCCCTTATGGCCAGTAGAAATTAGAAATTTTGGCATGGCTTCCCTTTGGTGTAACTGTATAAATGACTGAATGACATTGATAATGATCATGTTTAGGATGAAAATAGTTTCTCCTGTATTTCTTCAGAGCAGTGGAGCAATTCCTTTTGTTATTATATGTCTTCCTTAACTTTGCGGGAGAGATTGTTAGTAGAAGCAGATAATATTGTAAATAATGTTCAATTTCTCAATTTTAAACTTTATGAAGATTATTATTGTGGTTAGTGGTGACCTTGTCAAGCAAAACTTTTTGAAAGCTCAACCTGTAGGTGCAACCACTGTAGTCAGTCCTGTATCGGCTAGTATGTACTGATTTTAAGGTTAAATGAAACAGTACCAATAATGTACTGTTTCAGTTTTGTATGGGTGCTTACCGGTCTGTATCGGTTGGTATGATATTTTGAATTTTTTTTTTTTTTGAAAAGTAGTGATACATCTGAAACGATACGCTGAAACACACCGGTACCAATATGTGTGAATACTAAAAGAAAAAGGGTCCGCCTGCAAGTACGGTACTAACTACTTTCGTTGCAACCTTAAAAATTTCATCGGATGCCATTATGCTCTGATTAACAAAACTTCTTTATGTTGGGATATTGGTTACATTCTGATTTCCATACCATTGTATAATCTGTAGTATCGATTGCTGTAAGCCTTTGCTGTAGTAGTTTGGAAAATACGTAAATCGGTATTCTTTTTTGTGCCCTTATAGATTTTTTGGAGTGAATACGAGTTGGATATGATTTGTCAGAGCTCAGTATATCAGGAAACAGTCAATCTAAAGGCTAAAATAGAAAAGGATTTTGCTGCAATTGTGCCTGTAAGTAGTCGTTGCTTTTCACTAGTTAATTTGTTAACATGCATACAAACAGAATAAAAAATGCATCCCTTTGCGTCTCTGGTTCATAATGATATATGTGTATGTCATGCAACTACATTGCTCCGACTCTTGTTTTTCTTGTAGTACCCATGTCTGATGCATATTCGGACATGGGTATGGGGATATGACTCTCCAAGAACCTCCAAATGCATAGAAAAACTTAAAAAATTTGAACATACCCATATTAGACACATACCCGTATCTAACGCTTACACCAGATTCCGAGTTACATAGCTATAAATGTTATTGATTTAAGTTTATTTTAATTCTGGGAATAAAACAACAGAAGTCCTTGAACTTCTATTGAAAGTGCACTTTTTTTGTTCTTTTAATCTTGTCCAACTGAGTTTCAAGACAAAGCTGAGTTAATCAAGGACAATAATTTACATCATGCATCATTTGTCTTTCTTTACTTTTAACTTAATTGAATTGGTTTTAATCTTGAATATAATCAGAAAAAAAGAAGAAAACTTTTTGGCATAAAAAGAGGGGTAAAGGAAAGAAGAAGAATGGCTAGGCATTTTAGCTGTAGGAAAGGAATAGGGGTTTGTTCTACTCTTTTCATTTCTGCTTTTTTCTTTCCTCCTTATAGTTAAGATATTTGTGCATCACTTCGACTCTTAATTTTTTTTTAAGTACTCATGTCTAGCACTCATGTCTAACACATTTTTGGATATGGGTATGGGGATATGACCCTCCAAATACAAAGAAAAACTTAGAAAAAAAAATTGAACATATATATGTCGAACAAATACTCGTATCCAACACTCACACCCAAGTCCGGGTGACATAGTATTTGTGGATGTTGGCTTTGTTTTCCTTGTGAGATGTGATTATGACAAGGTTTTTCATATATTCAGGTCCTTGAACAATTCCCTGATCTTCAAAGCATCACACTTCAGGATTTCATGCGTGCATGTTTCTTAGGTCAGTCCTTGTTTCGCTAATATAGTATCTACTGATGGTTGTCAATTCTTTATCTATTGTGTTAAAATCATTTTCATTTTTTTTAAGAAAGAGAGCTTATGTCCATAAGGTTTCTTTAGTTTTTCAAAATTCTTTTGCAGCTATTTATAATTTTCTGCTATGTTACCCTGACTCTTCATTTTTCTTTAATTATCCGTGTTTGATACTCATTTCCAATGTATATTTGCACATGGGTGCACGGATATGATCCTTTAAAGACTATCCAAATACATGGAAAAACTCAGAAAAAGTTGAAAATACCTGTGTCCGATACTCAAATCCGAATCTGAGTAACTTAGATTTTCTGCCACATGCCATTCTGTTGAGCCATGACGTATTTGATGCTGATTAGATTATGCGAGTTAATAAAATTTGGTGAATCATAGCAGATTTTTATTAAGACATAAGTGGTAACTAGTATGCAGAAATGAATAAAAAATCAGACTGAAGGTCAAACCAGTGTGACCTTCAGGTCATTGGTTCAACCGGTTGAACTGGAATATCCAATTTAAAAATAAGTTTGATATTAAATATGTGATTTTGATATTAACTAACAAAAATTTACTTAATAAAATATGTATTTGACATAATGTTATGCGCTTTAGATATAACTAAAGGGTTAAAAGTTCAACTGAAAGCAGTTTTTTACTGGTTGAACCGGTTCTCTATCGGTTCATCATGTTCCCGGTTCCTTTAAATGTCTCGGACTGGATGGGCAACTGGTTCCTGATTGAACCGGTCTGGTCTGGTTTTTTCAGCACTGGTATATGGTTCTTGTATTAGTTTAATTTTTTTTTTTTACTAGTTTTGTTATCAATGTTTCAGTAACATCTCGAGCCTGGGAAAGCACGAAGGGCCTATCTCTGGTATTGCTTCTCAATAATGTCTTTTTGTTCTGGAGAGTTTTGAACTGTTTACTTCTAGTGTTGTTTTATTTTAGTATAACAGCTCTTTGAATTATAATAAAATTTTTATGTAGATTCCATTTACAGATTTTATGAATCACGATGGGGTTTCAAACTCGATTGTAGAATTCGATGATGATAAAAGGTTGTCAGAGGTACATCGACTTATCTTTAGAAAGAAAATATATAGATATGAAATGAAGAAGAACATTAGTGTTTTTACTATCAAATGTTATCCGCTCATATGAATTTGTTTTAGATTTTTACTTGTGATTTATTAGAATATATCTTTAAATTTATTTCATTTTTTAAAATTATTTGAGCAGGTTATTGCTGATCGGAACTATGCTTCCGGTGAAGAGGTTAGGCCCTATGTTGCTCCGACTTTCTTATTTCTTTAGGTACTCTTGTTCGACACCCATGTCCGCCACATATCTGGACAGGGGTGTGGGAATATGAGCCTCCTAAAGCCCCTCTAAATGCATGAAAAAATTTTTAAAAAATACATGCCGTTATCAACACTTGAGTCCAAAGTAACTTAGCACTATTGCAGTGGAACGGTTTCCCTTCTATTCATTTCATTTTCTTATATTTGTTCCCTGTTGAGATTTTTGCTTTTTGTTGGTTAATTTTGAATTCTCTCTTTTCCTTCTTGTCTCTTTTTGCCTGGAAACATTGGCTTTTAAAATTTATTGCAAGCATATAACGCGAACAAACTTCTCTTTGTAGTGCATTTGCTAAAATTTTATCACTGGAGAGTGGAGGCTTATTTATTCCTCACCTACTCTTTTCTAGCTTTGTTGCTCCAACTTTTCATTTGTCTTGAAATCCCGTGTCCAATGCATATCCGAACATGGGAATGGAGATATAACCCTCTGAGAAATTCCAAATACATGGAAAAACTTTTTTAAAAAATGAATATACGTGTTTTGGACACATGCCCGTATCTGACATTCACACCCGAGTCAATCTAACATAGCTTTTGTTCTACTGCCTTGGTTATTGTCTCTTGTTTTCTCTCTCTCATATTCACTTTCCTTTTCCCTTTTTGAAGTTGTCTGATTATAATCTCTGACCACAAATTCCACTTTGGCATGTGCTGAACTGAATTGTGATCTTGAAATACAAAAATTTTCTGATCTCAAGTAGTGGTAGCATTTGGATGTAATAATTAATCCTCAGTTTTAGACAACTTTAATACTCTCTGAGTTGTTTTTGGTATTCCTGTTACTATCCTAAAGAACACCAGGATACTGCTTTAGTGAATCATATGATTTAGCCAGTTACAAACATGCATCTATGGCATTATATGGATGCAGTAAAAATGTAATAGTTTTAGCATCAAATTCGGACTTGAAAGGAAACCCAATTAAGTTTGAATACTCCTAAAATTTCTTCTATTTTTCATAATTAAATTTTAAAACTTAGTCTTTTGATGTATGGTTTGAATGGTAGTACGATCGGTGGTTTTCCTATGTGCTAACTGGGTATGTGTTTACTTCTTGTTTTTCTTGAAGTACCCGACACTTGTGTCCAATGTATATCTAGACATGGGTATGGCCGGTATGGAGATATGATCCTCCTAGTACCCCCTCTAAATACATGGAAAAACTTAGAAAAAATTAAACAGACCCATGTCTTACACTCACACTTGATTGCAAGTAACTGAGTGTGTTAGCATTCTTTTCTTGTTTGAGTGCTGCAGAATTTAAAGTTCACTTTAATTGGCTTTGTCTAGGTACTGATAAATTACGGAAAATTTCCAAATGCAATGCTGCTGCTGGACTTTGGTTTCACACTTCCATACAACATTCATGACCAGGTTAGTTTCGAAGTCTATCTGAAGCACTTATTTTCTTTGGTATGGCTGACATTATGTGACGCTATTGTGCATTTACATGCTATCTTAGAAAAAATGTAAAAATTGAACATACCCATGCCGTACACATATCCATATTTGACACTCAGCTTCCACATCCGTGTAACATTGGCAAAAATATATCCATATGTAATTTGCATAAATGTGGCTAAATGTTATTTTGTGGTTTTATGTTCTTAAAAGAACTATGTTGTTGACTTTCAGGTACAAATCCAATTGAACATCCCTCATGATGATGTTCTACGTGAAATGAAGTTGGAACTTCTGCAACAACATCGCACGCCAAAAATTAAAGATGCAATCGGTTTTCATTGTTCTGAAGATACTTTCATAATCAAGTTGGTATTGATACTTAATTCTTTAAACTTATAACTCTAATGACAGATTAACAATGTCACTGAGGTTTAGGTGAATGCTTATTTCTATGTTGCTCTGACTCTTTTTTTTTTTTTTTAAAGTACCTATATCGGACATATTTTTGAACTTGGGTATGGGGATATGACTCTCTAAATAAATGGAAAAACTTAGAAAAAATTGCACATACTTTTATTGGACACATACCCATATATCCGACATTTGCACCTGAATCCGAGTATCATATATTTATTTATTTATTTCCGGTTGGACAAATGAAAACTACAAAGATTCTTAGAAAAACCTAACTTCTTAGAACTGAAAATGCTTGTGGATCTATATTGCTCCGACTCTTCATTTTTCTTGAAGTACTCGTGTCAGACATATTTTCAAACAGGGTATGGGGATATGATACTTCAAGGGTCCTCCAAATGCATAGAAAAATTAAAAAAAAAAAAATGAACATACCCATCTCGGATGCATACCCATATCCCACACCCACATCCGAGTCCGAGTAATATAGTTGTGGATTTTATTTAGAAATGATCCTGTGGCTGCTACCAAATTACTTCGTAATTAATTATGTTAGAACTTTTGGCCTAACTTCATAACTTGGCGTGTATGATAACCTTTTGTTCTTTGTTCATATGAAAACTTGGCATGTATGATGACCTCTTCTTCTATGTAGAGTGCTTTTCTAAGTTACTTGGGTGTGAGTGTCGGACACGAGTATGCATGATAACAGTCCGACATGGAGGGTTCTAGGAGGCTCATATAACCATACCTATGTCTGAATATATGTCGGACACAAGTACTTCAGAAAAAATGAAGAGTCAGTGCGACAGCTGCTTTCTGCTCAAGGACTGATAACAGTCCCTTTTCTAAGTCTCTTTCTCTGCAAATTTTATATTTAGCTTTTGGATTAGGCACTATACTGTTACTGTTTTAGAATTTCTTTTTTGGAGCCCATTTGGTATATAGATGTAAGCTAAATAGTCTCATTTTTATGGATTCCTTAGCTATGTTACTCAGGACCGGAAATGAGTTTCGGATACGGGTAGGTGTGCGATATTGGAATGCTCAATTTTTTTCTGTTTTTCTATACATTTGGAAGATCATACCCTCAAAGCCATGTTCGAATATGTGTCGGACATGGGTAATTCGAAGAAATTGAAGAGTCAGAGTAACATAGCTTCTTAGTGCTTCTATGAGAGTTCATATGACGCCAAAATCTTGTTGCTGGTTTCTGTATGTGATGATGGGATTATTACACAGGGAAGTCCGGTCTCCTCGAGGAAAAGGGAAGGGTCTTCCACCGGCACTACGTGCATTTGCTCGCGTTTTATGTTGCAATTCTCCCCAAGGTTTTGTTCGGATAATCTTGCCTTTCCACGTGTGTGTTTTAATAAGTTCTTCGAGTGAATTTAATTTTACGCCATGGAGATCTAACATTAGTTTTACTTCCAACTTAATCATTAGAACTCAGTGACTTGGCCATGGAAGCTGCACAAATCGATGGCCGGTTAGCTCGGCATCCCCTAAAGGATAGCAGGAAAGAGTTGAAGGCACATCAGATGTTATTATCTCAAATTACTCACTTAATGCAGAAATATGATGTAGCCATCAAGGTAAATTTCTTGCCACTTTTCATGCCTCGAAGTTTATTTAGTAGTTAACAAGCTTTCTTTGTTGATATCAATAAAGAAAGTTTCTGAATGGTCAATTTCATAGGTGACCAAACGGCAATAAGCATTGCTTTTGGGTAAAACACTAATAATCATAGCTAGAAATAGTGACATGGTTGAAAATAGCTATGTTACCTGCGCTCAAATGTGAGTGTCGGATACGGCTATGGATGTGTTCTGATTTCTAAGCTTTGCCATGTATTTGAAAGGTTTCTGTAGGATCATGTCTCTATATTTATATCCAAATATGCATTGGATATGTTATGAACAAAAGAGTAACAAGTAAAGATGATAAAATATTACTGCATGTTTAACTTGTACAGATGAAAAGAAACAAACTCTTGGTCGAAAAATGACATGAAATGCAATATTCATATCTTTGTAAGGACATACTTTTACAAAGCGTCAAAACAATTACATGAAATAATGTATTTTTATCCTATGTTGCTCTCACTCTTTATTTTTCTTAAAGCATCCGTGTACGATATTCGTGCTTCATGCACTATGTTACTCGGACTCGGATGCGAGTGTCAAATATGGTTGCATATCTAACACATGTATGTTCAATTTTTTTCAATTTTTTCATGTATATAAAAGGGTTCTCAGAGGGTGATATTCTCATACCAATGTCCGGATTTACGTTAGACACTAGTGTCGGTTATGTATACTTAAAGAAAAATGAAGATTCGGAACACATAGCCAACACATATTCAGACATAAGATGAGGGGACATAATCTTTCAAAAACCCTTTAAATACATGCAAAAATTAAGAAAAAAATTAAATGTACTCATATTGGACACATTTTGTATTCCATATCCGAGGTTCATGCTTAAGTTTGAGTAACACACTATTTATCTATTAACAAAAGCTTTTTCACTCACTTCAAGCTTCTTCTGACATGTATTTGCAGTCACTTGCTCCTGTTAATTTCCCCTCAATGCATAATACTTCTGCTCTTAGGAGGCAGATGGCTCACGACCTCCTTACCGGTGAGCTTCGCGTCCTGAAATCTGCATCCGAATGGTTGAAGACTTATTGTGCGGTCCTGAAATCAACAACCCACCGTCGGAGTCAGCGATGAAAACAGTCAAAAGGCAAGATTCCGTTAGGTAACGTGCCGCTAGCTAACGATATGTTAGGGAGCATCGCTGCTAGAGAGCTCGGCGTAATTCAGCAGTGTCACCGGGAATAGCATTAGTAGGGAGTCCTATGTCAAGGTATACTGCCAACGAAAGTTGTACTTGCATGATAGATTAATGACCAAAAACAAGCATCTACAAAGATTAATTATGGCAGCAGATCAAATATCTGTAATTTTTTAAATATTTGAATCAGAATTTACTTAATTTATTTGAAAATTGAATCCATTTATTATTTGTTTAGTATCTAAATCCATATCTAATTCAAAAAATTTTCTATTTTTAGAGGATCATACTATCATAGTCCGAATAAGTGCATAAGAGGGATATGTAAAGGGGATAGCTTAGAAAGTGTGAGATCAAATGGCATTATTGTTAAATTTGCACAAATTTTTTTTTTCAATCAAGTATATCTAATAACTTCAAATACAATACTAAAACTCGACCCTGATATGATACATTTAATAAACACGATATTACAAGTTCAAACTAGATTAACATGATGCATTTAACATGTTATATTCGTGTTTAAAATCTATTATATTTTAGAATTTGTATTTGTGTTTATGTTTACACGACTAAGGTAAAAAATACAAAATACGACACATAAATTTACCAATAAAATTTTGGACACATGAACAAATATGAGAGACAAAATTGCAGGATCAAATAGTATAACTCTTTCTCTTTTTCTTTCTAACTTCTTTTCCTATCCCTATCAAAGATCAAATAAATCTTGTAACATTATACATGATATGATTACACGACATGAATGATAAAAGAAAAATAATTAAAATATGACAAAATATGATAAGACATGAAAAGATAACATGACAAATAATTTAAAATCTATATAATACAAATTATTAATATATCAAAATGGCCAATACTACAATGAGAACTTTTTCAATGAGAATCATGAGAACTAAATCATTTTTGAACATTGGATGAAAGAAATCCACTTTAAACCGTTGATGTTTACACTTTCATTAAAAGCCATTAACTTGTTACCTGTTGTAGCAGGTAGATGAAAGAGAGCTAAAACCTCTGCTGCATTTATAATTTTTTGTTAGAAAAGATGGAAAAAAATATGCGCAAACTAATTGTTTCCGTTTTAAAGCTTATGTAAGAGATTTGGAGAGAATAAGCAGAATTTTTTTTAAACTAGAAGGAAATAATTGATAAATAAGGAGGAAAATAAAAAAAGTTTCAATGAAAAGAAGCTTGGTGTGTGTGGAAGAAGTATACGTAAAAGTAGAGCTTTGCATTTTTATGAAGAGAGAAAAAGCAAAGAAAAAGAAAGAAGGAAAAACATCCATCCAAATCTGTTTATTTTCTTGAGATATCGAAGAAAAGGAAAACACAGGTTGCCATTATTGTCAAATGGTTTAGGTATGGATTTGAATTGATTAAATGTAGGTGAAAGAGTATTTAAAATATTAATATCAAAATGTGCTTCTCATTTTTATCTTCTAAATTGGTACCCATAATGTAGTACATGGAGTTTAACATTAAAAATATTAATGATAAATTAAAAGTACTTGGGCATGCGTTTAATGGCATGGTTGGGCATAAGATGGTTGATAAGTTTTCTTTGCAAAATTCTAGTTCGTATGAGTTGTTAAAGAAGAAGTTAGTAAAGGCTAACGATATAGGTAGTGAAGAAGAGAAAGAATGTAGCTTGGATGAATTATTTGACTACAATAGATTTATAATGCCAATGAAGCAAATTGGCAAAACTTCTCGTGAAACTCGTTTTGAAGATGAGTTTAAAGAAGCTATCATAGACATGAGAAATAAATATAGAAAAATCAAAGAATATTATAGTTCTGTTAAATAGTGGTGTCTCAATTGGCCGAAAAAGTGAAAACTCAGCTGCTATGCATGCAAAATTAGCCCAACTACTCCTTTGTATAAAAAGAATAAACAATAAAGGAAGTTATATTTTTTAAATTTATTTGGGGTTTACATATAGCATTAATTGCATATTAAGTCATTAAGGTTTAGGCTATATTTTTTAATTGTAATGGTAGTTTAACCTATTATATGATTAGTTTACAGTCGGAGAAATGAATTAAACGAAAGTGAAAATTGAGAAAAAGCAACATCAACTTACATTGGTACGAACCAAGGTCGAACTTGAAGATTCAATAATGGAATTCCTACAAATAGACCCTAAAATTGGTTAACTGTAATTTTTTATTTGAAAGTAGAACAGTATACGCTTAGGCTGTGCTCTACTTTAGAACTCATTTGCTTGATGTAATTTGCAATGAAAACGAGATTGTGGTTGATTTTGATGGCGTAAATGGGACAAGGGAAGAAATCCAATGTTTGCAACTCGATGCATGGATTAACTCGATGGTATTGCAAAAAGAAAAAACTTTATTACTTTTAAATTTCAATCTTTCCACTAACTGGTATTGCTCAATTTTATTTGTATGGTTGATTTTGTGTGATTGTATTTGTTCCTTTTAGGGGATTGATCCGGTGGTTAAGATAGGTTGTGAAAATTCAAGAAAAGAAAATTCGTCAATCCATTGATGGTATATGCCAATGCTTTTCCAACTGAGTACAAATATGGAAATGTGTTTTAGTAAATAGTTTTAGGCTGGTGAACTAATGATGTATTTGTGGTATTTTGTTTACAGTAATTCATTCCTTACAGAAGAGCAGATATAGGTCGTGTCATTGATTTCCACCAAAAACGTATGAAATACATAACCACTCTTAACAATTGTCAGGAGGTATTTATGCTAATGAATGGCTCCAATGCTCACTGTTATTTAGTTGTCATTGATTTCACAAAAAAAGATGTGTATATTTTTTATAGTTTACCTATCGTTCAAGGCAATTCCTTAAAAAAGCATCAAACATCATTATTTGTAAGCAACATCTACTATGTAAAATTTTAATGCTAATGTATTAAGTACTTAACATATTTAGGGTTTAAAGAATTTTTATTTGAATTGCAAGTACAATTCTATGATGAGATGTTTAGAAATCCTTCATTTAAAACAAGATATCGAGAATTTGTAGATATAATGATATGGCTTATTATTATACCCGATACTATTTCACGACAAGGAAACACATAAATTTAGATTCAAACTTAATGGCAGTTATTCCCTAAACCTTACTTGTTATAGTATTTAATTACATGTAGAGCTTAGGTATGATTGTGACATATTCATAATCATGTTTTTCATGGGCATGCATTTCAGACACTATCGATTGATGATATATAGTTTATTATCTAGCATAGCGATTTTGGTATATTCTTTTGATATTGACTTAATATATTTATATCTACTTCATTCCCCAAAAAACCATAAAAGTGATGTGCAATTGGCCTATATGCTGGTTTATCACAAGTTAAATAAGAAGTGTAATAATATTATAGAGCATATAAATGAAATTTGATATATATGGATGGGATTGGTTTTATGGCAGAGTATTTGTTACTTTTGAGTATTTGCCTCTTTGATGGGTTAGGCTTGTTGTTTAAAGATTAGTTTAGTGTAGATAATTTAGAATAGATGCAATATTGGCATATGCCAAGCTAATTCGATGATTTTGTGGTAGACATTTTTTAGCGTAGTGTCTAACTCTAAAATGTTAAAGTTTGTTGTGTATTTATACAATTATATGTATTTCTAAACTTGTATGTTGTTTAGCTGATAAATTAATTTTTATGAAGGAAAAAATTTCTCATCTCTGATAAATTAATCTTATATAGATGCAATATTGCTGTTCTTTTTTCAGACATAGACTCGGTGTATCAGGAATTAATTGAACATAGGCCATAGTGGTCCTTGTAAAGTTGCGGCACTTTATTATGATTCAACCCATCGAATCATAATTACGGCATGGTGTTTATGTTGTGTACAATAATTGAAATAAATGCAGCAACAAATGCTAACTCAAATGTGTTAGTTTAGGAATCTTCCCCAAAAAGCTGTGATGATTAAAATAACACTATAGGGTTTATATTTTCACAATAGGATGGTAAAGTCATAGCATTTATAATATCAACGCATCGGTTTACGGAGTCTCACTAATTTGTATTTCACTTACAATAATTGAATATTGGAATTGGTTTAGAGTAGCCCAATTGATGATTTTTTACATCTAGTTACCTTTAATTGTAGTTTAAATTGGTTAACAATTGTCCAATTAACCAAGTTATCCCAGTTGTACTTAACTTAGAATAATTGAACATTAATATTGGTTTAGGGTAGTCTAATTCATTGAATTGTACATATAGCTACACTAATTTTGCTTTATCATTATTTAATATTTGCCATGGCTGCTTCCTCAGATTATTCTTCTTCCTACCAATTATTTAGTTCCACCAAATATTGAATGGGATTATGAAAGAGCCTAGTTTATTACTATTGTAACCTGAAAGCACTAAGGTGGGTTGCATGGACGACCTTGAATCTGAGTAAGAGATTTTTTTGCTGCCTTCAATATCAAGTTAGTAGCTTCTCCATTTTTTTTAATTGACTTGTGACGTACACTGTACATGTAACATAATCAAAAGGTTGTTAATTTATGTCCATTTACTAATGCTGTTCAGGAAGATGGGTGTTCATGTCATGCATGACATGATCCTAGACACATAGCTCATTCAAAATAGCTAATATTAGAGTTGATGAATAGAGAAAGATATTTATTTCAGAAATTAATGAACTTTAGAAGTGAATTTGATGCATTAAAGCAAAATTCTGTGTCATTGCAAAACTAACCGAAGAAAAAAACAAATTACAAAATGAATTGAAAATTTTCCATATGTAGATGACAACAACATGCATGGAATTTGTTTCATTGAAGAAACAAGTGCTAAAATTTAAGATTATGCTCGTAACTCTTATAGGAATTTGGTTTTTTAACTTTAGCACTTATACAACTCAAACTCTAACTAGGAAGGAAACAAATATAATTTTTCAGCTTTGCCATAGTTTACAGCTATTGCCTCGTTTGAATTTAGAGGGATCAAAAAGGCCAGTTATTGCCTACTCTGTTTGCAATACCCACACCCTATAAAAGTACAATAACAGTGCATATGAGAAGAATAAAATTATACTTTGACTTTACTGTAATTGTATAACTTGTAAAACCTACAATGCATGTATCTACATTTTTAGTTGTTTTATCGGATGTTGATACCCCATTTAGTTCTTCCTGCAGATGTAATCATCATGTTAAAACTGATATAATTATAATATACATATTTAATCAGACGGCTATGCACCTCATCAAAATTAATATCTGCTTAAAAACTTCGATTCTCGCAAAGTTCATCGTTTAATGAATTGTACTCACTGTCACTGTTTTTCGAGATTATTCTAGCATTATTTCCTACAGGGTTGATGAGATTACATGTACAATTATTATATCCCAACAACCCACATTGTGAATAGGTATAATTCTTTCTCTTCTTTTGTTTATCTTTCTTAATAATCTGGTTAGACCTCTTTTAAGGTTTCTACAATGATACATCTTCTCATTTTTCAAAATTTTTTGCCCCTGCATTGGAAATCTCCTCCACTTTAGCAGTGAATTTAGACAAAATAGTCCTTATGACCTCAAAACCCCTTTTTGCTTTTTGCTGCCAAATAGCATAACTTGTTAAACATTACCAATAATAATGAATATCTCAATGTCTCCACTATATCTTTATCTAATTGTGAAGTAATAGTTGCCATCATATCCTCTCTGGCATTAATAGTCTAACGACCCATGATGCAACTTTTTGGTATATACTTCAAATGCTCTTTTTTCAACATGAAAACTATATATCTACGAGGAATGCTTTCTGACTTGTACATAAGACAAGAACACTTGATCTTTGGTTGACTTCATTGTAACTGAGTCTTGTCTCATCGAAAGCTGCAAATACTGCATCAGCATATATACTTTTGTGTGCTTGTCCTCCTATTCTATCTCTCTTTTCCTTATATAACATCTTAACACTTGAGCTTTTTCTTGAACCTTTTGAATGAATTACGAGTGAAAACTTGTCCAGCATGTTTTTCTAGCGTCGAGTATTCCTCGAAGGAACAAGTTTAGTTATTTTAGAGTAAAAATCCACCTCTGGCTCCAACCTATGCATATTTGAAACTACATTTTTGGTTGAATAAAGGAACTTAAGTAAGGTTCCATTTCTCTTTATATATCTCTTTAAATATGAGTTGGATCCTTCACAAAAGAAGTTGTTTTCATACCTTCAAAGAATTTACCTGTCAAATACACTTGAGCCCATATAAACCTTGCGTTATATTTCTTATTTATCCAACTATTCTTTTTAAGATTAAATCTACATACCAGATTCTTCCACTCATATTCAAATTCTTCTTTGTTCCACCAAGAATCCATGCATTTTTTTAATCCTTGTGCAATTTCAATGTTGTGGAGGTTTGAGGTAGCATTCCACTGAATGTGCCATACACAAAGCCTATGAATAGCTTCAAGGATAACAACTTTCAACATTATGCATTGCCTTGTCCCCACTAATAACAACTAAAATGAGCCTTTTTATTGCTCACGCAACATAAAAACTCATTTACAACCTAAACAAAAGTCTCTTGCCTTTCATTTGATAGAATTGCAAATCTAAATAATTGTTTGATGGTGATTATTATTTCCTACAAACACCAATAGAGGGAGATCATACCTATTCTTCTTTTATGTTGTATCAAATGCAATAATGTCTCCAAAATATGCATAATCTGATCGACTATCCAAGTCTACCCAAAAAATATTTTCAAGCCGATTCTCATCATTAACAGTGCATCTCATGTCAAAACTAGGATTCAAAGTTGCTTTGGACTGAAAATAAAGTAAAAAAGCATTTACATCACTACCTGCAATTGCCTTCATCGATTCTACGAAACACTTATTTGCAAGATCTTTCTTTATGAAATCTACGTTCTTGAATCCACCAACTTAGTTAGTGAAGTATGATATCATTTGGATGGTCAGATTCTAGCTCATCTCATTACCATCGCTTCTACTATTGCACCCATACAAACAACGCGGTTCAATTTGAAAAAAGTCTTCTGCAAAGGTTTGACCAATTCATGGTTGTGTTCTTTATAAAATATAGGCACTACTCATTTCTGCGTATTCTTATGAAGTATGACACGCATCTTCGTCTTCCATCTTTTTTGAGTCAGAGGTCTAAGATCTCGGAACCTACTTTTAATCTTCAACCATTTCTCCTATTGAACCCCTTCTTTATTGTATAAGAAATTTTTTCCTACCACATTCTGATGTTGGTCTTTCTTTGTACTTCCCAAGCACACTAAATCCTTTGTTGTGAGCATAAAACATGTAAAATGACTCTGCATCCTCCAGAGAATTAAACTCCAAACCATTCTATATATTTTTCTATTAATTTAAATGAATCTTTTAGATAAAAAAAAATTCATCTACCTAGGAACTGTTCTTTTTAGATGGTAACAAATCCATTTTGCTTGAAACTTGATTTGATGAATCAACCTCTACTTAATATGTCATCAAAGGTGGGTTATCATTCATATCCAAACTCAGTTTCTTTCCATTTTCTCCAAAGTTGCCATCCATTTATGATTTCTCCACTTACTGTAAGAAGCTACTCACGTGAAGAAACAAAAATTTTAAATTTATAATTGAGCATCTAGAACATTTAAAAAACTAAGTAACCTATTAATAAAGGTATCACATAAATGTCACAGCTTTACAATAAGTGCTAAACTAAATAATAAACGCCATTGTTAAACAAATAAACGCCGCAAAGGTTAAGCATAATCAACACGACAAATCACAATTACATACAAAACTCCATGCTATTATACATTAAAGCCGTACCATAGCATATAATACAACGTACATTTTTTTTAATATCACTATCCAACTCTAGTTAAATGTATCTCATGTTTATTTTAAATACTTTAAACAAATAAACACCTTCAACCGGTATAATAATATGATCATCTAATGTTCTATGATGGGACTATGACAAAAGATGATAACTTTCATTCAGTTCTGCAAATAACCATACTCTTCTCTTCCTCCTTTGCTTTCTTCTTCCTTCGAAATACCCTAAACACAACTGCTAGTAACAAAACTTAAAACTAGCTAACCAAGACCAAAATAATACAATGCAAATTTTTATATACAACAACGAAAGCAATAAGAAACTATCCATACTTCCTTGTTTTCTTTAGTCATATAATTGTTAGTAGCTTGTTTAAGCTAGGTTTTCAAGTTGCTTTTCTCAGATTTTTATTCTTGCATTAAAATAGATGAAACTTTGAAACATAATAAAGTACAGAATTATCCACGCTTTGACCTTTTTAACTCTTTTTCCTTAGACCAAGTAATTGGTTAAGGAATTTTACTTAAAGTACATACATCAACAGTCAGAAACACTTGAAATTTATCTAACGGTCAAAAATGATTTCATTCTCATGGTTCTCATTGAAAAAGTTCTCATTATAGTTGTTATCGTATTAAAACAAATAAATATATAATACGTTGAATACAATTATGATTAGGATAGAATTAGTCTCGCCATGACCTAAGATATTTACTAAAAA
Source organism: Adansonia grandidieri (assembly GCA_038382065.1). NCBI lineage: Eukaryota > Viridiplantae > Streptophyta > Magnoliopsida > Malvales > Malvaceae > Adansonia > Adansonia grandidieri. The sequence goes on from JBBYHK010000013.1 coordinate 7,140,723, forward strand.
AAAATCCTTTTCTAGTTTTATATGATTATTTTTTATATATTTTAGTGAAGGTTTATTAATTTTTATAAAACTTTATCACATGTATTTAGTTTAGTCTTATAAAAATTTATATAATATTAAGTATCAAGTAAAGTTTCAAGGCCTAACTGGATGGATCGAGAGATGTTTTCTTTTCAAGGTCGATGTTGGAGGGCTAGAGTCTCAAGTAAAATCAAGTTAGGGTAAAGTCAATTTAGGACCGGGACAAGCAAAAAACCATTCTATTACAAACCTTAAGTCCAATACATAAAAACATACGAATAAGACA
>JBBYHK010000013.1:7141129-7151624 GCA_038382065.1 Adansonia grandidieri
ATTTAGGACCGGGACAAGCAAAAAACCATTCTATTACAAACCTTAAGTCCAATACATAAAAACATACGAATAAGACAAGAATACAAACGGAAAAATTATTTTGGATCGGGCTTGAAAATAGATCTAACAATTTTAAACATGATTATGAAGATAACATGTGTAAAGTAATAAAAATACGTCACAAATATATATTAAAAGCATATAATATTAATTATTAATATATTAAAATTTATACAAATATAAAATATCTTAAAAATAATTATAATATAATAAAATATATAAATATAAAATAAATCCATAAATTTTTAAATCAAATCGAAAGTTAAAACATGTTGAGCTCCATTCCGCGTTTGAAACGTTCAACTATTTGAAGCCCATTATTGTAATTTGGTAAAGCAAATAGGGGTCTTTTGGTAATTACATCATCTCTGATTTTTTTCTTTTTTGGGTGTTGACTGATCCTTATCCTTAGGCTCTAAAAGAAAAAAAAAAAAAAAGAAAACCGACGTGTTCAAGCTCTGGCTCTCTTCGAAAAATCTAGGGTTCTTTTTAATCCTCGCTTATCTTCTCGCCTCTTTCTCTTAAATTTCATCGTAAGCTTCTTTTTTTATTTTTAAATGTTTCAATTTGAATTTTCATGCTTGTACTTATCCAATTTATTAGTTATTTATTTATAGATCTGAAAGGCTCTCGAGCTTTTAAATTTGAAATTTGCCGCTTTTTATGTTAATTTTTTTGTATGCATATGTTTTATTTGTTTTTGTTTTTCGGTTTTATGATTTGTAAAGTATATTTGAAAAATCATTTATTTAGGGCTTTAGGCTGTTTAAACATTGAAAAAGCTGAAAATTTAAATAATACCTAAGGTGTGTCTCTTTCGTGTCTAAATCAAGGATTTTAGGAAAAAAATTTAGTATTTTTTTCGTTGACTTATGATGTGTATAATAAGGGAATAATCAGTACGTAGAAATACAAGTTCGTATAGGTACTGTTTTGTTGTCATTAGACCTTGTAATTTTAGATGCGGTTATACGAATTTGATAGGCATAAATCAATCAAAGCATAATATGATATGAATATATGTCTCAAAATTCATATGATAACGTATCAAAATTGATATAAATGTAAAATACCTTAAACGCGATTATACATGGTAAAATACATGAATATGATATGAATTCACCAATTTTTAGGCTTTGTCGCCATCGCTTGACTTTTTTGTGCAATTGGATCTAAAGCAAATAATATTTTTCAAAATTGAAAATTAAAATGGTATTTTAGTGGGGTGAATTGTGTATGATTTTACTTTTAGAAATATATATATAAAAAATTCTGTTAGAATTAGTATCGTGTTTTAGTTGTCGTGTTAAATGTAAAATCGATTTAGCATCTTGCCCTTATATTAGATTGTAGATTCTGTTGTGTAAGAGAAGGTTTTTTTTTTTTTTTTTTTCAATTATTTGTTATAAGAATTCGAATACTATAATTATGTAAAGCTGTGTGTGATTTTATGTGTTTTTGGTTCTTATTGGAATTATTTATTGCAGGGAAAGAAAAATGCCTCGGCATGATGACCGACGTGGTGGTACACGCCTTTATGTTGGCCACTTGTCTTCGAGGACGAGATCACGTGATCTTGAGGACATGTTTAGCAGATATGGGAGGTAATCTCGTCTTTTGTCATATTGATGAAATTCGTAAAATTTGTAATTGTTGCATGTAGTAGAGTGGTTTAATAGTTGCATTTTTAAAAAGTGTACATGTTTAATTTTTCTTCATGTGGGTGTTCATGGTTGTTTTGTTCTTTTTGAATTAATGGTCATTAGGATAAGTTCAGGGTGTAGCGACGATGAAGTAGGAGAAACTTAGAGTCCTTTCCGAGCCCTTGTTATTGTGCTTGACATCTGGTATTCCTTATAAAATATCAGTGAGAATGTGTTGCACCCTCCTCGTGTCAGTGTGGTTTAACTTGAATGATCTTGTTGAAGGTCTCTTGGCTTTTGCCTAACCTGGAGGTCTATGGTGAGAGGGTTCTTGGTGGATTTGGCCAGTCTTTCTGTAGTGTTATTGCGTGTTTTTGTCGAAATGGAACAATCTCAAAAATGGTGTGTTTGGTTCAACTGTGAGGGGCGAACTCTCTATCCTTCAATAATTGTGTCATGATGGCCTTACTGTTTCTGGCACCCGTTTAACGCAGAATACGTGATGTGGATATGAAGCGCGACTATGCATTCGTTGTACGTATTTCTTTACTCTTTTTAATGTAAACCAAAACTACTTTTCATCCTTATCTTTAAATTTCTTTAACGTTTGTTGTAAATATGATCTTTTTTCTTGGATCTTTTTCTTCTTTGTTTGTCTTTGTGTGTGTGTGTCTTTGTTGTCCCTGATAACAGGAATTCAGTGACCCTAGAGATGCGGATGATGCAAGATATTCATTGAATGGTCGAGACCTGGATGGAAGCCGTATCATTGTTGAATTTGCCAAGGGAGTAAGTTTTCCAATGACTTTTCGCATAACAAAGATTTTGTTAGTATCTGTTGTTTTTTAAATGTTAATACCTATGCTGCTTCAACTCTTTATTTATTTTTTTTTTTTTGAATTAGCCGTGTCCAACATATATTCAGACATGGGTATGAGGATATAACCCTCCAAATACATTGAAAAACTTGAAAAAATTAAACATGCTCATGTTGTACACATACGCATATCATACGCTTACGCTTGAGTCCAAGTAACGTAGGCAAATACCGCTATAATATCAGAAGGCAAAGAATATTGTTGTAGGCCGTTGAACGATATAAATCTTTTAGTGTTTAATCTTATGAGGTATTTGTCTCCTTAATGCCTTAAAGACCTTTGGGTGATGTGACACATAAAATGTGACAGACACACACACACACACACACATTTTACCTGGTATGTTGCATGCTTTGTGGCAGCCTTCTGGTTGTGGTTTTATACCCCTATATCTTAATTAAGATACTAATAAATTTCCACTTTGTAGTATTTTGGTTAGAATCTAGGAAGCACGGACACGGACATGTAATACGGATACGACATGGAAGCATAACAATTTAAAAAAAAAAAAAAAAAAAAAAAAAAAAAAAAAGAACATGGGCAAGATAGAACAAGACACGGACGGGGAAGACGGATACGACAGGGAAGCAGAACAATTCAAAAAAAAAAAAAAAAAAAAAAAAAAAAACAGGACATGGGTAAGATAGGACAAGGCAATAAAAAATATGTTTTTATAATAATATACAATAAGAATGTAAAATTGATACTTTCCAATTAAATATTAATATGCAAATATAATTTTGAATTTAAAAACTTGAATTTTGAAAAACCCATTAGAACCAAATTGCTAATTGTTGATTTCATATTTCAGAGAAAAATGCAAAATAAAAAAAAAACTTCATTGCGTGTCCAGGTCTAGCATTGTCTTGATTGTGTTTTGACCGTGTTTGATTTTATTTTTATTTTTTTTGGCTTGTATCCTGTCGTGTTGGAGCTGTGTCCATGTCGGACACTCTCCTGACGGCAGTGCTGTGCTTCATAGGTTAGAGTAGAGTTACGAATGCTTCATATGTTGGAATATAGAACAATAGAGTTATGTGTAGCTCCCAGCCATTCTGGATTGTGGGATTTCAAGGGAGAGAAAGAGGTGATGAGAATATAGGTCTAGTGTAATTAGAGGAAGGTACCCTGGGCTCTTTGTGCATATTTCTAGCATGCTGACTGGTCCAAAGATACTTCTTAATTTCAAAATATAAGATGCTTGAAGGTCTAGGAAGAGATCGTGGGACTGGGTACAACTTGCTAGTGAAGCCAATATAGCTATGCACTATGTTACGCCAACTCATTTTTCTTGAAATACCTGTATTTGATGCATATTCAGACATGATATGAGGTTAAGATCTTCCAAATATATAGAAAAACTTAGAAAAAATTTGAGCACACCCTTGATAGACATATACACATATCCGACACTAATCCCCGAGCCCGATTAACATAGTTTTGTGTTTATGAGCTGCATGTTTAAATCAACAAATTGAAGTAAAGAAAGAGATTTACATAACTACCCATTAGGATATAATTATTGGCTGCTTGGTTTCTGCATTAGAAACAAAGTACGAGCGAAAAGTGGTGGCAGGTGAAAAAAAATGTAGTTTAGAGAATTTGCCTTGAAGGTATAATGATTTTCCGAGTGTCATTTTCAAGGTGTTGCTGGCTCTGCATTGCTCTATTTTGTTGCTTCCCATTCCTTGTTCTCATTTAGTCGATATTATTTTTACCGTTGAATCTGATTTGGACTTGCAATATAGGTGCCTCGTGGCCCTGGTGGGTCTCGTGATTATGCTGGAAGAGGTCCTGCACCTGGGTCAGGACGCTGCTTCAACTGTGGAATTGACGGTCACTGGGCTCGTGATTGCAAGGCCGGGGATTGGAAGAATAAGTGTTATCGCTGTGGCGAACGAGGCCACATAGAAAGAAATTGCCAAAACAGTCCAAAGAAACTGAGGTCCTCTTTCTCCCACTTAATCTAATTTTCATATTCTAACCGGTTTGATCTGAATAGGAGTGTAATTGTATTTTATCCAATAAATTTCTGTTTGTTTACTTGGGAGACGACTATATTGGTGCAGCCGTAGACCACGCAGTTACTCACGGTCACCTAGTCCCCGCCTTGGTAGAAGCAGAACCCGCAGTTACAGCAGGGGCCGTAGCGACAGGTTTGCGTCTAGCTTTCTTTGCAACAAGAGTGCAGTTCTGAAATATGAAATTACCTTTGACACTTTACCTTAAACCCTAAACATATGAAGCACAAACACTTATATTAGGGAAGTGTCGGACGCATGTCAGTCATGGACACTGCAGAACATGTGTCAAGCACGAGTGGACGATAAAAAAAAAATTGGATTACGATTAAAGCGTAGCCAAGAAATGGGTGCGCATGTTTGAATGTGTGATGAAGTTTTTTTTTTTTTTAGTTTTTTCAAGTGTGGAATCAACGGTGAGCAATTTGATTTTAATAGATTTTTTTAACGATTAAGTTTTTAAATTTAAAAATAATTTTTAAAAGTTGAGAAAACTATTTGCATGGTAATATTTACATGTTAAAATTGTCATATTGCCGTGTCTGTGTTACCTAACTCTAAACTCCAAATGTACCTTCGGTTTCACTTGTGCATTAAAGAGCCCATGCAACTCGTAAGAATTGAGGAAAGATTTAATCTACAGACTTGGTTTGGGTTGTTAAAGCTACTTGTCCTTCTTTGTGCTGAATCTTGACCTTCTGCAGTAGATCGAGAACACCTGTGAAGAGAGACCGAAGTTTCGAGCGCGATGATAGAAGATCGAGGAGCCCTAAGCGCCACAGGGGTTCTCCATCCCCATCCAGAGGTCGAAAGCATAGTCCGGCACCTAATGCAAGAAGCCCGCTAGAGAGAGGTAGCCCTTCCCCGAGAGATCGCCGGCAGACCAATGGTTCAGATTACAGTGCAAGTCCCAGGGGAAGGAACAGATCCCCAGTTGCCGATGACAGGGATTATAGGAGCTCTGTGAAAGAAAACGGCCGCAGTCGCAGCCCTAGCTCACTCCCGAGGGATGACCGAAGCCCTAGCCCATTGCCGAGGGATGACCGGAGCCCTATTTACGATGATGACGATGATAATCATGCTTCTCCAAGACGCAGTGAATCAAACTAAAGCGGTGGCGGGTTTAAATAGTGTATTAGTGATATAATATGTGTTGACAAGAACTTTTTTGAGTTTTATATGGATGGATTTTTTGTTGTCGTTGGATGGTAAGCCCTGCTGAGATTTATTAAAGCCTATTTTTATAAATTCCTACTTTTATTTTATCTTTGGTAAATTACTTTATAGCTTGCTTAATAGCTGCACTGACTCCTCCTCCCCCCCCCCCACTCTTTTTTTTGTCTGAAGTAATATCCACGAGGGCGAGGACTTTTCAAATAATCGAACAAAAAAAAAAAAGTGAAACATAATAGATTCCGATGCACCCGTTCAAGCAACAGAAGGATAATTTCTGCAATAACTATTAATCTATGAATATATATATATATATATGAGATCATTGATATATTTAGCTTAGTGAAAAATTAACTTAATTGTATATTTTTTATTTTTATATGATTTATTTATTTATCAATTATTATATTTTATGTTTTATTCATATAAATTATGCTCATTAAATTTTATTTAAATTAAAAATATATTTCTTTTTAACGCCAAAAAAATTAATTATTATATATATTAAAAATTGTGTTTTTATTAACAAAAAAATCTATTAAACATTTGAGGCGCAAATCATTAAATCAGGCAATCAGGGAGGATCTTTTTACTGCTAATGATAAACGGTGCAAATATTTATTATTGTTTGTCAAATTAAAACGTGACAGTAATATTCAAATAATTAATTTGCTTTTTAATTTTTTTAAATTTTCCTGCCAAGAAATGATACGAGTGAAAAACAAAAAACCTTTTATTGCCTCACTCAAAAGGCCAAGAATTTTCGAACTTAAAAGTCATTATTTTTTTTGAGGAGTTTTTTATAATTTAATTATTATATTAAGAGAATATTTATTTTATTTACTTTAAAATGGTGTATAAATTACTCCAATAATTTTCTGTATGAAGCTTATAATTACTCAGAAAGCATTGGATTTCGGTTTTGAATATAAAATAGATTGAATATATCTATATCGTACACATACTCATCTGATACGAGAATCGTATCCGGTTAACATAGAAAACAAATATAAACAACTAACAGGAAACGATGCTTCTTCAATGGCAGAGATGCACAGTAGCTTATTTTTGCTAATTAAAAAGGCAACAAGTTAACAATAATTACAAGGAATTTAAAAAAAAAAAAATTAAAAAACAGTTTATGCATATTTACATGAGGTAAATTCTTCAAAATCTCAACTAATTGAGGTGCAAGAAGAATTTACAGTGTGCAAGTTCTTAAAATCCAAAATTTTCGGAATGTTGAAACCAGACAAGTATTAACAGATGGGAGCAGAAAATTACCTGACCTCAGCCATTGTTATGAGATATAGGCCTTAACCACCTCTGAATAATCGCAGACCAGACCTGTTCTTGGACATGTAATTTTACCATTGTTTTTCTCAGCCATTTCCTTGAGAGCCTACAAGACAACCATATGTTATTCCGACTCTTCATTTTCCGTGAAGGATCTGTGTCCGACATATATTCAGACATGAGTATGAGCTTATGAGGGTACGATCCTCCAATATATAATAAAAACTTCAAAAAAAAAGTTGAGCATACCTACATCCGACACTCACCTCGAGTACAAGTAACATAGCAAGACAAAAAGACTAAATGAAAATAAAATTACCAGCAGTCCAAAAAAAAAAATGTGAAGAGTTGTGAGGTAAAATGTGAACCTTAGTGCTATAAACATAGCCATTAGGTAAGACTTGTGGTGGGTTCTCTGTATCCATTAGCTCTTTGGTTATGTAGCAAACAAGCTTCGAGTGATGCTGCTTGGAGAACGGCAAAGGCGATGCTAACTTCCGGAAGCTGTCCTGCGACAATGGATCCTCCTTGGTGCAGTCATCTTCGTAACAGTATCTAATCATGTCAAGGGAAAAACTGTATTTGCAGAAATACAGAGACGCTGAAAGCTTATAAAGCAGGAACTCGGTCATTTAGGCAAGCATGTAGTCTATAACTTATCCATAACCCAGAACGTCAAGTTTAGGAGTGTGCAAAGATCATATCAGGCATTACTGAGGCTACTAAGTTGGAAGATAAATATAGGAATAGGTAATTTACACAATGGTAGTTGCTGGAACCTGGAGCTTAGCTCAGATGATTCATATAGTCTTAAGGTAGCATTCAATGGGTTTGGGATTCAAATACCAACATCAGAAACCCTTTCCCTATTCTCAAGCTGTGGCCACCATTTTACCGGGCATTACGTAGGTTGCTAAGTCGGAAGATAGATAAAAGTAAAAAAAAAAAAAAAAGTTGTTACATGATGGTAGTTGCTAGAATCCGAAGCTTAGCTCAGTTGGTTAATATAGTCATCTTTTATAGGTGGCATTCAGCAGATCTGAAGTTCAAATCCTAGCATTTTTATTCCCAGGCTGTAGCCTCTGTACCCCCCCAAAAAAAAAAATTGGCAGTTGCTGTAAGGATACGGGGTTTTCAGAGCAGACAAACCTGCTTGTAGATAAATATTCAGCAATGGCTCCGGAGTCATGCCATATAACTTGCAGAATTCCTGCTTAAACTGATCCACCAGGAAGTCCCACTGCTTGGGTTCAAACAAAACCTGGAAGCAAATCAAAACAAATTGTATGAGCAATTTTCCAAGCTAAGTTAGTCTGACTCTTCATTTTTTTTCTAGGGTACTCATGTCCAACACTTACGTCTGACAAATATTCTAATATGGGTATAAAGATATGGCCCTTCAAGGAATCTCCAAATACATGGAAAACTTTAGAAAAAAATTAAATATACACATATCAGATTCATACACGAGTCCAAGTAACATAGGTTCCAACACAAGCCTTACCAGCTCCCGTAAGACAAATGTGATATAACACCTTAGGAGTTTCATTTAAATAGGGTTTTAGGAGAACCTACCATTTGGCAGATAGTGTGGTCGTTTATTTACAAACGCTAAACACCTATAACACCCAAATGTTAAAGTATGCAACTGAGACAACAGGATAAAATTCATTTTAAGGTAATTTGGAAGCAAAATAACTGGGGAAAATTATCTGAATAGAAAATCAGTGTTCACTACTACTACCAGCAAAAATGTTTGGTTTAAAGGAAAGAAAGAAGGAATAAAGCATAAGAAGCTTAATCATATCTAGAAAATTTGAAATACCCAAAGGACAAGAATTCATCTTAAGGCAGACAGAACTGGAGTGATATCCCTTATCATAATTAGGAATCCAGGTGAACAGAAATCTTTTATCGTTGAAACAAATAAAAAACATCAAACTTATTCGAATTACTGCTATGCCTGACTTGACAGCGTTGGAACAAAATTGGGAAAAAAAGAAAAGAAAAGAGAGGAAGACGTAATTTTCTAAAATAACACAATTTTGCTGAATTATCCGAATGTGCAAAATATTTGTTACAAAAACAATCTTCTTTGTACTAATGCTTCACATTTATAAGGACATCAATGATGTAAAACAAAAACTTTGATCTCATTTATGTAAAAAGAGCAAGACAGCTGTTGTTAACCAGTCATTCCACCAATAAGCATAACAAGCAACCAAACAAACTTGAACTAATAGTCCATTCAAAGGAGGGATCAAATTTACCTTGTACTTTGCACATTCAGTGTTACTTCTAACAGCCAATGTTGCCATGACTTGCTGCAATTCTTTCATATGAGTTGCTCCCCATGGGGAAAGGTACCTTCGAGCATACAAAATAGCGCGCATGTAGTTTTCAGCACGTACCAACTCAATGAATTCCTGAAGTCTCAGCTGGAATTCGATTTTGCTCTGTCATCAAATATAACAAAAATATTGAAGCTGAGACATATTCCTAGATACAATCTGAAATCATAGCTCTAATCCATGTAGGGATGCCCACAAATTTTTGACAGCAAGTACTAAAGAACATCCATATTTAATGAATGCAGTTAAGAGAGAAATTTAATAGCGTAATGCTTGATAATCCAAAATGAAAGCTCAGTTATATTAACTCTTAGAGAACAGTGGAGGTTAAAACATAGACGGGAACACACAGAAAAATGGCCATGATAACTAAGAAAACACAACGAATGCATACCTTGGACTTCTTCAACCTTGATTTGTTATCTACACACCAGGCAAGGGCAGGACCCACCTCCTGATTTCTAAGGGCATCAATAACCTTCTTAGCTTCTTGGAAAACATCAATATCGACAAGCTCCTGGCACATAAACATTCAATTAAATTACAAGCAAATCTGTAAGCAGACAATGCCTGGAAAAGATTATTTATTTATTTTTATATAAAGGCATGTCTACTTCAGAAAATAGCAAAATCATTACCAAATCATGGTCAAACCAAAGTGATTCTCAAGAAAGGTGGCACATCATGTGATATTTATGTAATGCAGTAACTTCTAAATGTATGCTAGAACAAGCAAAAAGTTTCCATCGGACCTCAGCAGTTATTATGAGGAATTAATTAGAAAATATTGTGAAGGCACCGAAAAAGATGAAAAGAATTTTTCCATACTGATCATTTAAGGGAAAAAAGAAGTGCCGAACCAAAGCTAGATAGCTGATGAATGACAAACATTCTAATTTGGAAAGGTAAACATGTGTTTACTATGTATGTTGTTATTAGAGGTGGCAAAATGAACCCGAACCCGAAAGCCCGCCCGAAAAAACCCGAACCCGAAACGACCCGAACCCGAAAAAACCCGAACCCGAGCCCGACCTGAACCCGAACCCGAATTTAATACTAAAAATAAATATGAA
>JBBYHK010000013.1:7163779-7244531 GCA_038382065.1 Adansonia grandidieri
TTGTAAGCAGTTTCTCTCATGAAAATGTACCTTTCTTGCAAGAAAACTGGGAGAGCGTCGGCACAAGTGTAAAACGTTGTTGACATGGCGAAGGCGAAAAATCCTAGTCTTTCTTGTACCCCTTTCGGTGAATTATCAAGCTGCCAGAATACCGTTGCTAAAATGAATCCCGTCACTAAAACAGCTCCCAAACGGATACCGAACAACTCCGGCATCCGTCTTGAATTCAGGATCGATCTATTTGACAAAACCATCATTTCTTTCCAAAATGGATTTGCAAATCTTGGAACCATGGAAGTTGAGTTGACGTCATTGGTAGCACCTGAAACAAGTTTACCTCTAGAAATGCTGGCGCTAATTGCTTCTTTTAGCGACAAAGTGTGTCGGTCTGGCTCGGAATCTCTTGTATATTTCATGCTCTGCCATGTCTTGTTGAATTCAACCAAACTTTTTGTTCCTCCAGGAGATCCTTCAAGTTCCCTGATTAAGTCCAAAGCAAACTCAGTTTTGTTCTCGTTCTCCGGTATTGGATGCCCAAACTCGGAGAAATATAGCGGCAGATTCGTCGGTGAACCACTGTAAACAGTTTGTCCACGAGACAAAAATATCAATCGGTCAAGCAATCCAAGAATTCGATAACTTGGCTGATGAACTGACATTATAACAATGCTTCCACTCTGAGCTATCCTCTGTAAAACCTTCACCACCATGAAAGCACTGGTTGAATCAAGTCCTGATGTAGGCTCGTCCAAGAAAAGAATAATGGGGTCATGAATTATATCAATTCCAATTGATACACGACGACGCTCTCCTCCTGAAACACCGCGATGGCCTTCGTCACCAATAACAGTTTGGGCTGCGTTTCTTAAGCCTAATTGATCAATCAAAGCTTGAACTCTCATTTTCTTCTTAGATTTCGACAAAGTCCGAGGAAGTCGAAACTCAGCAGCGAACATTAAGGTTTCTTCGACAGTAAGCATTGGGTAAAGCAAATCATCTTGCATAACATAAGCTGAAATCACTTTCAACATTCGTGACTCCAACACCTCGCCATTTAAAGTGACGCTCCCTTTCAAGCTCCCTTTAGCTATTCTATTAGCTAAAGCATCAATCAGCGTCGATTTACCCGAACCGCTTGCTCCAAGCACGGCGAGTATCTCTCCATCTCGAGCTTCCCCGGAGATATCATTAAGTAACGTCTTGGTCCTGGTAAAATAGCTATCTCCAGCAAGTGGATCGCCTGCGACAGCGGAAGTCGCGGCCCTTCTGTCCCTCGGCCTCCAGAAACCAGGCAGCACCATCTTGCGACGAACCTTCACACTATAAGTAAGGTTGTTAAAGGAAAGAACAAAAGGCATCGGCCGCGGCTCTGAGACATCTACGAGGAGTTCATGGACCGGAGTTTCGTCGCCAGTGGCTTCTTTCCGTACATCACCGACGTGTTTAAGTAATTGCCCAAACGTCGGGGAAGCTCCTGTGGTGGTTGTGAATTCGCCGGCAACAAGCTCCATTGAGTGAGGAAAAAACTGGGAAGAATTAATATTATCCGACGATATGCTTTCTGCTACAATACGAGACATCGTCGGTTTTTCTTAATCCCCTTTTCACGTGAAAGATATCAGCCTAAGGCAACGGTTTGGGCTGTTTTTAAGGGGAGGAGAAGAAGTAAAGCAAAGGAAAAGAGGATGTTTTGATTTCGGTATTTTGGGATTCGGAGAATTCTATATATATAGGAATTTGAAAATTAATGAAATGCTAACTGTTAGGTTTTTGAATTAATTTAAACATTTTATTAATATTTTATTTTTTTCGTACTGTTTTTATTGGGAGGTAAGATGAAGGTTACCTAAATCATCTAATCTATAATCCGCAAGTCTTTCATTTTCTTGTAAAGAGGTCAGGAAGACACGTGGACGGTTATGATTGATTTTCATATGGGTTCTGATAGGTGTATGAATGACACGTGGTGCAATGGGTGTTTTGAGCTCTAGGGGAAATTAGGTTGGCTGTTGATCTACTGTGGCGTAAGCTTTGTTGGTCCAAAGGGATTGCTAAAGTTTAATTGGATTTTGATGCCATAATTAAACTACTTAATCTCATCTTTAATGGTATAATTAAGGGTTAAAACTTAAAAGATAAATTATTTGATATCCGAACATTTGATTCAATAATTGAATAAAAATTTTCTACTCAAAAGAGCGAGGTTTTAAAAAAAAATGAAATCATCCGTGATAAGGCAATAATTTGGATAAATAATAAATAATACGGGGATTATTAAATTTCAAAAATTTGTTCATGTGATTAAGGTTTAATTGTTTAAGAATTTCTAGATACGGTATAAAAATATGATATGAATATAACATATTTAATAAATACAAAAATAATATTATAAATATGATATGATATGTTTAAACATAATTAACGTAACCTATTTAAACCAGTACGATATGTTTAATACAACAACAAAATACGTATTTAAAATTTTGATATATTTAATAATTAACATTATATTTCTATTTACATAATTAATAAAAAATAAAATACGATAAATATAGATGGATTATCAAATCTACTTGGCCGATAAGAGTAGAAGACAAAATAACTTTTGAGAGAAAAAAAGGGGTGGCAAAGCAAAGAAGAATGGAACCATTAATTAGAAATTTATTAAAGTGATTTTTTGTCATGTGTAGATGGCTAAAATTTATAGGGAGCAATTGATCTAATTTATGAACTATTAATAATCAAAGTTGAGTGAGGGTGTCCAACTCAAACTTCAAAAGAGAACTTCAATGTGCAAGGATTGGAATTTAATATTAGTTGCTATGGTTAAATTCATAAAATTAAATGTTAATTATTGCATTTAATATAAAATTATTATTTTAAATAAAAACTTAATTAACTTTAAAAAGTACTTTAAGAACAATTGTTAGTAAAATCCGTTTTGTAATTTTACTTTCTACATTTAGCTTTTAATTAATTTGTTTGCAAAAGTCTTCTATTTAGTAAAAATAACAATTTTATTAACCCTAATATATTTTATCAAAGCTTTGATAGTTGCATTTATTGGTAGTGTTATCAACTAAAAAGTCTAAAAAGACATGTCTTTACTTCTAAAATTAGTATTTAGTAATTTTTACTTCATTTTTTGTTACAATGAGTAATTAGTAACTTGACCAATTAGGTGATTGATTTCTTGCTTTTATTGTATTTTTTTATAAAGTAACAATTTTGAGATTGGATCAAGTAATAAATAATATGGATAAAATGTAAAGTTAAAAATATTTTCATGTGATTAAGGTTTGGATTAATAATTATGATAAGAAAATCCAATGCAACATATAGCACATATACAAGAACAATAAAATAAACACGATATGATTCATTTAAAAATTATTAATATGATACGTTTAACACATTTATTAAATTCATATCTAAAATTTCAACATATTTAATAATTTATATTATTATATTAATTTTTATACTATTAAAATATTATAAAACACGATAAATATATACGGATCCTAATTATTTTTGAGAGGTGCATTGAATTTGAAAAAAGGAACAAAGAAGAGTGGGAACATTAAATAGAATTTTTCATGTGGCTACAATTTGTTGGGTGTAATAATCTAATTGGTGAGCTATTATTAATCAAAAGCTGAGTAAGGAGCCTATCTCAAAGAGAACTTTAATGCATAAGAATTGGAATTTAATAGTAAATTTTATTGTTGAATTTATATTTTTTTTTCAAATTTATTATATTAAGTTATATATTTTTAATACATTAAAATTTAAAAAATTAAACATTAATTACTGTATTTAAAATAAAAATATTATTTTAAACAAAACTTTAATTAATCTTAAAGAGTACCCTCAGAACAATCGTTATCAAAATCCATTATATAATTTATTTTCCGTATTTTTATTATTTTGTTTGCAAAAGTCCTCTCACCTTCTTAAAATAAAAAATTTACTAACCCTAATATATTTATAAAAGCTTTGACAGTTGCATTTCAACTACAAAGTCTAAGAAGATATATCTTCTACTTCTAAAATTAGTATTATAATTATTTTTTTTTAAGTTTTTGGCTACAATTAGTAATTAGTAAATTACCAATTAGGTGGTTGAATCATACTTTTATTTTATTATTTTTTTTCTCTTTTGAAAATGTAATTTGATGTTTAGAAATAGCAAACCGACCACTTTAGCTTTTAATCAAATGTAGCATGGAAAAGGTGTTTGTCAAGCCAAACTTAGCAAATTATTGAAAGGTATTATAATATTATTCATTAATTTTGCCAAGGCAATTTGACATAAACAAATATAGAATCAGAAATTGTGGGTAAAATCAAACTTTCAAAGACTTTACCAAGTTTACAAGCCTTTCAACAAATTCCTATATGTACACATTTCTTTAAAGCTATATTTTATATTTTTTTTCTTTTATCCAAAAAAAATATATTAAATATAAAAATATTTTCCTTGAACTCTTTAAGAAAATAAAAATTATATTTTGTTGCATACCCATTTAAAAAAAAAAAAAAAGAACTAAAGAAGATAATGTTACTAATATGATCTGATAATTGAGTTTTGATTTTTTTTTTTTAATTTTAGTTCAAATCCCGACAATCTCAAATATAAAAAATATAATATTAATTTATTTGACAATCAAGATTTTTTTAAAAATTACGGAGATAATTTGTACATTTTTTAAAACATTTAATTATTATATATATTTTTTAAATGTTATATTTTTTGTATTTAAAACCATGTTATTATTTTAAGGAGAAGCCAAAGCGATAACATTAAATCTAAGAGCTGCAAGTGAAATATCCAACTTTTTTTGCCTTCTTTTGGTTTTGGATTTGGACAAAAACAAATAACAAGGCATTAATCATTTAAATGCCAACTAAGATTATTTAATAATGCCCCTATTTGTGCACAATGCATCACCAAATTTGGTCCTTAAAATCTTAACTTCACGAAATGTAAAAAAGGAAACTATTTTTATTTTATTTAGGGTTTTCCTTTTTAAAAAGTGTCTTGAAATAGATTTGTTAATAGGTCGGCTCAAATTGAATAGGTAAGATTAATAAAAAAAATTTTCTTATCTAAAGCTCGAACAGTCGAGGCAATGAGCCTGAAAAGCCCAAGTTATTATTTAAAAAAAAATATTATAATAGTAAAAATTATTTTCATAATTAAATTTATAAAAAATTTATTTTTATTTTTTTAATAAATACCTATTTCACGTTTTTCTATAGATTGGAAAACCGAAGAGAGTCGGCCTGTAAAGACACTCATTTAAGATATAACATATTAGATAAAGTTACTACTGAAATTTGTCAAATAACCTTTAGCTAGTGCATTTAAAATAAAATATTTCTTTAAATGATAATTAATCTTAACAATTTAATTAACAAAATTTTTTATAATATTATTAGAAATTAGAAATTATTATGTATTTTTCCCAACTACCAAAAGCTTAATTTTATTGAAACAAAATGTTTTAAACCTTAGATGATAAAATAGAAATTCATATATTTATTTATTGCTTGGTGTTTGTTTGAAACTTATAAAATATATATATATATATCTCTTTTTTTATGTCTAACATTGCATTGCAAAGGACAAAAACTTATGGTTTTCCTAAAGAAGAAAATATTTCAGGACTTTTTAAATATCTTATATAACTTAAGAGTCGAGACTGAAGACATAATAATTTGAGTACTTACATTAAGTTCGTGCAATTTTTCCGTGTTTTAAAAAATATTTTATATTTTATATAAATTTTGATATATTAATAATTTATATTATATAAATTTTAAAATATTTATGTATTTTTATTATTATTTTTATATTTTTATATTATATTTTAACTATTTTTTGTGTTATATATTTGTGTCGTATCTAATATTATCGGAAACAACAATCGAAGAAAAAAAAGTAAAGTTTAGTTTTCTTACACTCCATCTTTGCCAACTCAAAAGGGAAAGGGGAAGAAAATAAAAAGAGGTTAAACCAACAAATTGAATAAAAGAAATGAACAGCCTGTTTTTTTTCCTTTTGGGGAGGGGGGGGAGGGGCGGGGGAGCTCTTTGGCAGTTGAATGTAGCTAAGCCACTTTCTTCTCACCAAATAGCAAGCTAACTCATACCTATAAATGAATGAAGGCTGTGCAATTTTGTTTTTCTTTATTAAAGTGAGGGTTGACTATTCGAGGATTTATGTCATATTAATATAATTTTTTTATATTTTAATATATTTAAAATATTATATATTAATTTTGATATATTAATAATTAATATTATATAAAATTTATATGTTCATATAATTTTTATATTATATTTTTATAATAATTTAATTATTTATTTATAACCTGTAATTATATTATATTTAAAATTATTAAATTTGACGGACATGCGAATGAGGTAACTGAAGCATTATTCTCAGCTGTTTTTTAAGTTTTTCTGTTGTCTTTCGTGAGCAAAATTCGAAGTGTGAAAATAGCAGCTTTGTTTGAATTTTATTTTCTAATCTTCAGTTTCCTGTAGATGCAACTTAAATGCATTGACTCGATAAAGGCGGTGGCTCGGTGCCAACCATTGGGTCAACTTTGAAATTTTTTTTTTTCATTTATTTTAACTCTAAAAGTTGAAATTAAATAAAAAAAATTAAGTTCCAAACTCTTACCTATGTCTGTATTTAATCACCGAGTGTTAAATATAGTGTTGATCCATGTATAATATCCTTTTTTATTGAGTATTTAAAGAAAAAAAAGGTTCAAATAAGTACTTAATCATGATTTTGTTAAACGTTAATTATCTCTGTTGAAAAATGATAACCTGATATTAATATTCAATCAGATTTTGATATGTGAAAATTATTTTATTGTTTTAATTTGAATTTTATAAAAAATTTTAAATTTTATATTAATGACGGATCCTCATTTTTTAAAATAGAGATATATTCTAGTCGAGCTTAAGCAATAAAAAGCAATTCTTTAGTTATTTGGATCTTGAATAAGTATATATATATATATATATATATATATATTCATATCGAGCTCAAATAAGAAAAAGCAATCGAGCTGAGCTCAAAAAAACGAAAAGCTCAAAATCCAAAACTCAAAAAAATTTGATTGAATTTTATTTATAAAACCTTAAATTCAATCTGAGATTGAAAACGAATTACTCAAGTTCGTTTAATTAAAATCATTTACTTTATAAAAAAAGGGGCTCGATTCCAATACTCAACTTTGAAACTTAACTATTCTGTTTAAACGTGAACGTAAATGAAAATTTTTTAATAGTAATTAAAATAATTTAAATTTACATTAAAAAATAATATTCTTGAATTACACATTAAAAGACTTAAACTCGATTTACTTGATAACTTGGGTTGCTCAAGCTCGAACTCGACTAAAAAATTTAACGAATTTAATTTTTTTTCTTAAGATCCGAACTTGAATAGCTTACAAACTTTAGATTTTAATATGTATTCATCCGCATCAACAATTTTACTTACCACTTGCTTTTCACGATTTCAAAAAATTTCTATGATACCCGAACTCATGTGTAAATATCAAATCAGAGTATGCAATCAACATGGGTTTCTTCATTTTTTTTTTCTATGTTTTTCATGTATTCAAAGAATCCCTGGACTATCACTCAAAATTGAATGTGATATACGAATATGAGTGCAACTCGGGTATGTTCAACATTTTCTAGTTTTTCTATATAGTTGAAGGGTCATATTTCCATACTCTTATCAAAAAATGTGTCGGATACTGACATCAGACACAGATGTTTCAAAAAAAATAAAAAGTCAGAAAAACATAATCCTTCAAAGATTATATCCTCTTATCTATATCCTAATATGCATCTCAATAAAATGGTCCAGAACACGAATACTTCAAAAAAAAAATTGAAGATTCGGAGCAACATTCCTGGATTTTACACTGACTCGAGTACAACCAATCAAATGGTTTTCTTGCTCATTAACATCAACTTTAGACCGGGTCTTGGGATGTGAGAGGTCATCGATCCTGTAAACCGAAACAATGGTCTCAACCATATTCGGGTCATCAAAAAGCTTTCTCTTTCTTTTCACGGTATTCAGCAGGGGTAAGCTTGTGAGCAATGTTCCTATCCACGTGAACCTGTTTCCGCTAGCAGCAGCAGCAGCACTACGGATTTCCATTTCAAGCTTCGTAGGATCTTGGGTAGCTTCAGAGCCAAGAACTTTCATTAAATTGCTCAACTTAATAGTAGGCCTTGTCTAATCATCTCCCGTTTATCCTTTTCCCTGGCTATATGTCACTATGTGCGAAGTTTCTTGTGCTCCTTGGTTAGCTTCAAGGGCTGAGGAGGTGCAGGAGCTGGCTCAGCAGGGGGCTCGATCAGATGAGGATGTTCAACGTAAATAGTGATCTTCTCCTTCTTCAGTTTATCTTCTGTTAGCACACCATCAGATATGTCATTATAAGAACCAGAAACTAGAATAGGCAGATCCCTGAAATGCAACAATAAATATTTCACCAAACAAAAAACAATGAGAAAAAGGGAACGCTGAAAGAAGAAAAATTTTTAAACGAGAAAATGACATCGAGATAGAAAAAAGATGCAGAAGCTTTTTGGTTTTAGACATATGATGAAGAACACTGCATGCCTTAACTCATCTTGAATATTATAAACAAAATCCACATGGCAAGAGCTCCAAAAGGATGGAAACAGAGAGGAAAGGAAAAAATGTGCAGATTTACACCGTTAGCTTCCTCCAAATTCAACCCTTTCAATATGAGATGAAAATTCAATCGTTTCAATATGAGAGGAAAACACTCATTCCACTTAAATTAACAAATTTATTTACAACTTTATCCCAAACGTCTTCTTTCCCTTTATTTTCCATCCTTGTTACCAAACACAATGAAGGTAAAATAATTTCCTTTTCCTTCTCCCCATTTCCTTCCTACCAAACACAGTGTTAAGGGTGAAAAAGCAGAAACTAAAAGAACATCAACAATTGGAATTGCACTTCCAGCAATAAATAAATCGTCCTCGCATATAACACCAGTGGATGGATTAATTGTATTTAATTTGAGGATATGCTGGATTAGCCTATATAGCTATATCTCCTATGAAATTTAACCAATTAAAGACATGTAAACTAAAAAAGATATAAAATAATGAATGGAAGATCAGATTACCCCCACTCGATTTCAGGAATTGGTTCATTCAGTTTCTCCTTCATTATAATTCTTTCAGACACCTCTATCAAATTTGGATTTATATCAGCCTTTGCTTTCGCCAACTGTGCTTGCTTTGCCTTTAGCTCTTCCGCTTTTGCTTCTCCAAATTGACTCTGTAATGAATAGATAATAATCTCAAAACCAGACAACGAACTAATAAAAGAATCATAGCGAGAGATAAAAACACACACACACACACACACACACACACACAATTATTAATACCTCAGCATCTTTTGACAATTTCCCTTCCTCCACAAACTGAAAAGTCATCCTTTTGGTCTCAGAAGCCAATTTTTATTGATTCCCATCCTCGCATCAAAATGCAGATTCGATTCTGGATACACCTCCAGCTGAGGTTTAAGGGTTTGGAATGCGTCTTTCTTTTGCTTGTTAATGTTGACCTGAAAAATCAAATAGATCAAGTTATAGAACAGCCTTGAAAGAAGCACAAATTTCCACTGGAAATAAGAACATAACAAAAATTGCACACGGACTACAAAATTCACAAACCTTAAGGGTACTAGGACCGCTTGGTTTAGTCACATTTACGATGTTATCGTGTTCATCAATTTCTCTACCAAGCGCATCTACACGGAGAAAAGGTGCCTTGGTAGATTTCTGAGGAACAGGAACATCTGCTTGCACCTGTCCAGGGAACAAGTTTATTAGAGGAGCAAACTAAGGGTCCTGGTGGAATCCCATCTCAGCAGCCAGCTCTTGAGCACGTTTAACAGCTTCTAAATTGGGTATTGATGCAAGGTCAGGAACAGCAGCCACGCCACTAGTAGGTGGCTTCACGGTAGGAGGAAGGACTGATGAGTTGATTGTCCACTAGCAATAGCTGTAGTCACCCATGAGACCTGCCCCTGAACTGGAGCCAGGGCCTTTGTTCAACTACACATAACAATGCCATTACAACATAAATATTTTTCAACTTTCAAAACCTCCGGACAAGAAAAAAAAAAGGAAATAAAATGAAGAACTTACTGAAGGTATCTTCTTCAGTTTCTCTGCTAATTCTTTCTGCATTTGTAAAGCCTTTTTAGCTTTGGCTAAGGCACCAAGAGAGAGACTTCCACCACTTTTCCCAGCAGCCAATAGCCATCTGTACTAGATTCGGCATTTTCAGCAGTAAAAATGGAAGGTATCTTGGTAGGAAGAGAGCGACCAGTCTTTGGTAATGATGCCGGAACAGCATCCTTAAAGTATGGAAAAAGTAAATTTACATCAGCTCAGCAACAGGCCAGAACTTTAGAACAATTTCAAATTAGCATAATATCAAAATAATGCATTGAAAAACAGATACCAAAATTCATTTTAATTTAAACAACATTCTGCATTGTTATACATTTCGGGTCTCATTCTAACATGTGATGCATTAGCAAATCTCCCAGCTTTCTAGCATGCTTAAGTTAGCAATGCAGTCAAGTCAACAATAGTGAAATATTATATTAACAATGGAGACAATGGAAGACTGGTAAGTTCTCTAAAAGCTAATCAAATCAAGTGATATTATAAATTCTACTTCCTACAAGAACCACAAGAGCGAAATTCCAACAGACAAGTTTGAAAACTTGCATAGTAATCGGTAACTCACCACAATTTTCAAACAGAATCTAATCAAATGCAACAATCCGCTTCTAATAGCAATAGCATTTGAAACAAAATGGGAAGATTATTATCTATAAAAAATGCATAATATCAAGAGAATTCAAAGTTCAAATAGCAGCAAAACAACATATATATCGAAACAAGAGTAAATTTCTGACTCAAAACCAATGTTACTCAAATAAAGGTGCGAGTGTCAAATACCAGTGTGTGTTCAATGTAAGCATGTTTAATTTTTTTCAAGTTTTTTCATGTATTTGGGGACCATATCCACTTACTCACGTCTGAAAATGTACCAAACAGGGGTCGAACATGGTTACTTTAAGAAAAATGAAACCATTTATATACAAGTAAAAGATCATATATTTTAATAATTTTTAATTTCTTTAAATTTCTTATTTGCTTATGCATTTCAAATGCACTTTATTTCTCTTTTCCTTCTTGAAATTAAAATAAAATAAGTAACAACCAAATAAAAACCAGACTAATGTAACTAACAAGAAGAGCAAACCTCAGAAAATAAAATTAGAACTCACATTTTGAACTGGATCACCTACATTGTTGGCATTGGAGAACTCAATTTCCTCTTCTTCTTTAACCTTATCACCAAATCTTCTCCTCTCTATTTTTTCCTCCCTGTTTCCTTCTCCAACTTTAGTTCTTTTCTCTCATGGCTCTTCACTCTCTTCCCTCTTCTTCGTCGCTTCAACTTCCTCATAGGAAGCCTCACATTGCTTCCGATCTCTTGAATCCTCCCTCTCGAAAGATCTATCACGTTCATCGCAGCGCGATGAGGAGGAAGATTTATGATCCGATCGCCGGTGAGAGTCGAGGTTTTTGTGGTGGTTGTGATGGTGGTCGGAGTCGCGGTGGTGCTTCTCGTCGCGGTCTCGGGACCGTTTGGTTGCGGGTTAATCTTTGTCAGGGTTACTGATTTTTCCGACGGGTTTTGGTTCTCTCTCAATCATAGCGAATTGTTATATATCAGTGTAATCTATCTTATCTTTGAAGCTAACCGACGTCGTTTGAATAAAGAAGTTAATCTACTATTTGGTATCCGGCCTTTTGGGCTTTGATTGGGCCCATTTCATTATACTGTATGGATGAAGATTTGGTCCCTGCTTTTTCTTTATTAGGAAGCAATTGAGTTAATTTTATAAGCGAGATTAAACGAATGCTTTATTAAATAAGAGTTTTATCGTCGCAAGTAATTTGGGTTTAATTTAAAAAATTTAAATTTGATTTGATTATTGTTTAATTGAGTTTAAGTTATCGAGTGATTTAAATTCGAATAACTCGTGGGCCTAATATAACTTTTTATTTATATTATATATTTTTACCAATTTTATTGTTAATTTACTATTTTATCCTAATATAAATGTGCTTTAGAGCCCTAAACTTTTATTTTCTTATCTCCTTCCACCAATCCTGCCTCCTTTTTTGTCTCCTCCCAATCTAAACATTAGTATAGAGATATAACGAATGGATAAAGAATTTGGTAAGCAATTGAAAAACAATTCTGATATAAGTAACTAGAAATAAATTCAATTTGGCTGAAAGTTATCTATTAGTCCAGCCCAACAGGCTCAGTTAATATTCGATCGAGTTTAAATAAAGATTTTTGTACTTTGGGCAAGCTAAATTATTATTTATTTAATAAAAAAAATTTATTTTTATTTAAATTTAATTATAAATATTAATATAAAATTATTTTAATTATTTTAATATTATTTTAAATAATGATTAAGACTTTTTAGTTGACCCAAACAAGAATAAGTAAAAAAAAAAAAATTTAAAACCACGATCCGATCCGATTGATAAACTTTTTTATTATACATATATTAGGAGTAAAATATCTATGATTGAAATTACGTGCGTATAATAATGAATTTGAAGCTCATGCCATATTTGTTGGGCTAACTTTATGCACAAAATAAACATGAAGTTTTGATCCTTTACATTATTGCATGATACATCACACTTGAATGACTTAATACTATTAATTTCGGCATGATCATTCTAGGTTAAAACATTTCTCTCTTATTTCATCTATTCTTATAGTTTTGTATTTTTTTTTCTTTTGAATGAATCATAAATGTCTTTTGGGCATTGAGATGTTGAAGGAAATTAAAATGAACGAAATCAATGAAAAACTATCTAAAATCATTAACTTGCTTGAACTTGGAGAAGCATAAATTGCCAAACTTTTGACTTGTTTCTGATCACATATTCTATTTGTAGAATTAACAGCATTACTTGAATTAATATTCTCTTATCATCATTAACATTCATCAATGATATATTCGACATTCACATTTAAATCTTGATATTTTTTAATTTTTTATACCGGTTAATTTAGTGAAATTAACATACTATACTTGTATACATAGAAAGTTTCTAAAAAAAATGGATATGTTAGCATCATTCTATTTCTTTTTTTAATTTATTTTTAAATTTAAGAATTTGCTTTAAAATTTTTTATGCCGAAAACACTTCTAAAAAGATTTCTTTTTATTGCATTAAAAATTGAAAAAAAAATATATGAAAGTTTTTTAATATGGTAAATTTGGTGAGAGTCTATTTAGCTTATATAAGTATATGAGTGATCATTAGGATGGTGATAACTCACAGCTATTGTAACACTAAAATAAAAAAAATAAAAATTATTTAATATATATTTAACTTAATAAATTTCTTTCTTTTTATAGAATTTATATTTTAATTAACCGAAAATAGTAATTGAGTTATATGATATCTTTAGGAATAATATTGAAGGTGCTTTTAAAGCCACATACTACATTAAAACAATTATGATATAAGAAAAAAATACTGAATAATATGATAAAGTGTAATAATAATCAACACTTAAATGATATATTTTTGAAAACAAAATTGAAAAAGAATAAATAAATAAGTTTCAATACAAATATATTAACTAACTACAACAGAGAACTATCAAAATTTTCGTATCCGACATTATCTAAACTTAAATTTAGCATGTTTGAATAACTAATATTCAAATATTCATATTTTAATATATTACGGATAGTAAATCTAATATTTAAATTCAACTTAATTATCCAAGTCAATAATAAACAAATCCAAAAACAATAAGATAATATTGAATATCCAATTCTTTATTATCTATCATCATCCCTATATATCTCTTTGATTGATTGTAATACCAACTCAATCAATTAAAAAACATTGCTTATCCAAAAATGAAAAAAAAAATTGTGCAATTATGCATATAGATATTCATTAAATGAACACAATGTTGTACATAAATATAAATTTTTATTATCATAATAATTTTATGTTCTTTGTTTCCTAATAAGCTTAGTTTGATATTTAATTGACAATTTAACGAACATAATTAATCAATATTAGTTGTTTACATATCACCTTGTCTAAACCGAAATAAATAATGAATACGAAATATTTTTTAAAAAAGTTCATGATGTGGCATCTTATGATTGGCCTCGTATTAAAATTCTTTGGGGTATTATAGAGAAACTGGCCGTAGAGGATTAAAACCACCCCCCACCCGCCGTTCATTTCCGCAACGATGCAGGTTTGTTGCCAAAACGCGTTCATTAATGTCAATCTGAAAGCGACAGGAGACCCAAACACTTAATTTCGATGTTTTTTGTTAAAAAAAATTCAATCATTAAATTTTATATTTATTCTCTTTTCCCTCAAGAAATTTTCAAACAATATTTTTTTTGAAAAAAAACAAATTATTAGTCAAACAGAGCACAAAGTCTTGTTTGGCTTTATTTTTCAACTTGATTCCCTTAAAAAATTGTTAATATATTTTTAAAAATCATTAAATTATTTATTTTTAATTAATTTTTATATTTTTATTGTATTTTAATAAAATTTTATTTTTCAATTCTTATCAAAATAAATATTTATTTTGGATGAAAGATTGATTTATGTTGATAATTAATTCAGTTAAAAAAAAGGTTAAAGATTTATTATGTAATAAATTAAAAATTAAGATTTTATTTAGATAAAAATTAAACATTAAAGTTTTATTTAAGTGTAATAAAATATAAAGACTTACCAAAATCAAATGATAAAGTTAATGAGGTTTTTTTTTAATTTAACAAAAAATTATTAACTATAAAGAGATTATATTAAATAGATAAAGTTGAAGAATTTTGGCTTTATTTTCAAGTTGATTTTTATAATAGCTAAAATATCTAAAAAATCCCTAAATTTTTTTATTTTTTAATTAAGTCTTTTATGTTTTTCTCATGCTCTAGTAATATCTAATATTTTGACTTATATATAAACCTTTATTTTATATAAAAGATTGATTTATATTAAGAGTTTTTTATGTATAAATTAAAAGTTGATAGTTTATTTAATTAAAAAATTAAAAATTAAAAGTTTATTTAATTGTAATAAAAATTAAGAGCTCAACTATTTAATTAATAAAATTAATTTTTTAGTTAAATTTAATTATAATAATATAAAAACATTAGTATAGAAGTATTTTTAATATATTTTAAATTATAATTTAGGCATCTAAGTTTAGATAAAAATTTTAAACCGTAGCTTGACCCAATCATGAACACTTCCAACTATAATCTCGTATAAAGATTAGATTTTTACTTATAAGTAAAGGTTTACTATTTTCTTGCTAAGTAAACATTATCACGTAATCAAATATAATTTTTAACAATCTTTGTATCAATAAAAATATATTAATATAATGTGAATTCAAGTTGTAATATAATGATTTTACATAGAAGGGAAAGTTTCAGATATTGCATTTGGGCTCTGAACGTATTGAATGTCAAATCTTAAAGATCATTGCATGAACTAAATGAATTAAGTTCTATATTCAAATTCATTTTCTAATATTAGAGGAAATATGTATAAAGCATTATTGACTTATAAACTTACTCATGGGTTAAGCAACGACTTGAAAAAATTTTGAAATCTAAGCCTAAGTCTGAATTTAGCTTAACTCGATCCAACAACCTGAATTACTATTTAAAATATAATAAAATATTAAAAATTAGTTTAAATTGATATTTTTATATTTTTTATAATTAAATTTAAATAAAATATTTTTAAATTAATAAACAGTGGAAATGTGTTAGGTTATTAATTAAATACAAGCCAAATAGGCAAATGTTGGCATGTTGCTAATCAAGGAATTGGTTAATAGTTTTTTAGGAATATTTTATTTGTTTCCATTAAATATTCATCTCTTTAAATAAATTTGAACAACATTTAGCAATTTTGTCTATATTCTAGATATCATTTGCTTTCTCCAAATTATCTTGTTTCAAATAGAACATTTTTATTTAAGAATTGAACATTATTATGATCAAATTTGAGGTTTAGCTTTAAATAGTTTATTCTCTTTTCAGGAGATGAATTATGGAAAAATTCGGATTCAATTTCTTACGCTTGTAAGTTTTTTCTTTTCTAATTTTTTTATATGTTTCGACTAAAGGCATTCATAGACCGAATTGAGTCACAAATTTAAATTTCATTCCTTTCTTGTTTAGGCTCGAGCTGAAACCCATATCATTATTTAAAATAATATTAAAAATTAATAAAATAATTTTTATATTAATATTTATTAAATAAAATATATTTTACTACAGTAAATAATAATTAAAGTTAAACCAATTCAAATTATTTTTATAATTTATTTAGATCTAACCTTATACGGATGGAACAAGTAACCTGACTCATTAAAAGTTCTAGGCTTGACTCCTTTATATCTATATATATATATATATATATATATGTGTGTGTGTGTAAATTATTATTCATATCTAGTATTATATGCATGCATGGAACTTCCCTTTGATTTAATGATATATCCTAATTGTTGATAAGCACCTTTTTAGTTGTTAATTTTGAGTTAGCCTTAGGCATTCTGCCATTTTTAAATTCATTTTTTACTTGAAATAATAAAAATAATAATAATAACTTAAATTAAAAATTGTAATCAATCTTTTCTCAATTATTATATTAATTAAATAAAATTCATAGTTTTCAAAATTTTAAAAATCCCAATATTCAATTTTTTTTTTTCAAAATTGGAAGACAAATACTTGGAACTTTCAATATAACATCATTTTATAGAATTAAAAAAAAAATCATCATTTGAGCTACAATATTCGACCTAATTACTTATGCTTTTTTTTTTAAATTAATAGATGAGATGTTCTTTGTGTTTTTTTTTTCTTTACCACGTGGGTGGAAAAGAAAAAAATAAGTTAAAAATAGATTAAAAAAAATAAACAAGTAATTTTTGCTTATGGATTAAGAAGAGGGGGTTAATTATTTAAAATATTTATTTTTAATTTTATTTTTTAAAAATAAAAAATATATAAATATTTTTGTAAATATATTTTTTATTGTTATATAATTTTTTTTAATTAAGTTAATGTTATTAGACTGATTACACCAAACTCAACTTGAAATTTATAATAAGAGAGATTCTTATTATTAAACAAATAAGGAAAAAAAAAAAACTCTACTAGGTTACTCTATTTTTTAATAATTGAAATTACCGATAATTAAATCTTAATTATTGTAATTAACAGTTTAATATTTTACCAATACATCGTATAATTGAAAAAGGGAAATAAATATTTTATTTTTATTTTAAATAAATAAAAGGAAAACAACCAAAACATGGCCGAATTTCTAGACTTTATCTCTTGCAAACATGTTTATGGACCGGCTGCATCGATTTTTTTTTGTCAAAAGTTAAATTGATAGCTTATATTATAATTTAATAATATTAAAATTATTTTAATATTAATATTTATATATTTTATAATTAAATTTAAATATAAATATATTTTTATTAATAAATAATAATTCTATTCGATTGAATTAACTTAAATTTATTAAAATATTTATTAAAATCAGATTCATACGAATTGAAGTCGTCCCTTGGACCGATGTACCAACCAGGGGCACAAGTGATAAAACCAAACCACCAAATGTAGGACACAGCTTTTTTCAACGTACACACACACACACACACACACACGTTAGGAAGTTGACACTCAGCCGCCCCTTTATAGCTGTCTTCCTCTTCTTCTTCTTCTACTTTCAATTATATATATATTTTTGTCTGATTCAATCTCCTTCTAGCTCAAAGTTATCTACTTTCAAATCCAAATATTAATTTGTTTGTTTGGCTTTTTCTTTTCAATTCCATGGACTTTGTCAAACGGCCCCAAACTTTCATCCAAAACACATTTTAAATATAAATATAATTTGTTTTTTTTTTTTTTTGAAGTCGTTTTCTCTTACTTTCTTCATTTCTTGCATGCTCATGAACGTGATTTGACAGTTTTTTTCCTTCATTTTTTTCAAGTTGGGTTCTTTATTTAGTCGGCAATTTCTTTTCAAGTCTTTCTTTGATTACCGTCAGGTGACTTTTTCAGGTTTACCCTTTTGTTCATGGGAGAATTCGAAGAACACAAAATAAATTGATAATTATTAAAAAATAAAATAAAAAAATAATTAAAATTTTTTTTTTCTTTGTTTATTCGTTGGGTTTTTTTTGGTCATTGGGTTTGTTTGCCAAATTGGAACCATTGGTGAAGTTTCGAAGCAGTTGCCACTTGTCAGCTTTTTTTTTTCCTTTCATAATCTCAGGTTAGCCTGTTTTCTTTTAGGTTCTTGTCTACCGCAATTTCTAGTTTTTTTGCGATTGGTTTCTTGATCATCTCAAGTTTTTGCCATTTCTACTGCAATTCATCTCTCGATTGTGTCTAATTTCTGCAATTTCTGCCGCAATTAGTCTCTTGGTCATCTCTAGTTTCTGCCGTTGTTGCTGCAGTTGATCTCTTGATCATTTCTTGTTTCTGCCATGTCTGCTGCAATTGGTCTCTGAGTCATCCCTACTTTTTTGCCATTTCTACTGCAATTAATCTCTTGGTCATCTCCAGTTTCTGCAATTTCCACTGCATCTGGTTTTTACCATTTCTACTGCCATCTTTACCGTCCGTTCTCACTTTTTCTCCATTGGAGTTTCTTTCATGGAGGATCCTAGGAAATTTCGGTTGATTGTTTGGATTTCATCCATCCATTCTTTGCTTCATCTTTCACTAGGATTCAACCCTGTCGATGACTATTTGATAAACTGTGGATCCTTCAAAAATCTATCAATGGGTGATAGAGTATTTGTAGCTGATAATTCCACTTCTTCATCATATTCTCTTTCAACCCCACATCACATTTTTGCCAATTCAAGCTCAAATTCCCCCACCTCGCTTTATTATGATTCAGCTCTCTATCAAACTGCTAGAATCTTCAATCAAACTTCCCATTACAGTTTTTCAATAAAACAAAATGGTAGACACTGGATTCGGCTTCATTTCTTTCGTTTTGAATCCGAAAAATTCAATTTGAGTGACGCAAAATTCTCTGTCGTTGCTCAAAACTTTACCCTTATTGCTGAATCTCAGATAGGGGATGAATATGTAGTTAAAGAATACAGCTTGAACATTACTTCTGACAATCTGGTTCTTACTTTTAGACCTGCTGTTAATTCATTAGCTTTCATCAATGGCTTGGAAGTTTTCTCAATTCCTGATAATCTGATCCCTCAAGAAGTTAGAACAATCGATCCGAAAGGCGGTGACGTAAGTCTGTGGGATCAAGCATTGGAGACCGTTGCAAGGGTCGATATGGGGAACGCAACTGTGCTTCCAGAAAACGATACCTTATGGCGATTTTGGGTGTCGGATGATGCATATTTGATAGACAAGAACCTAGGATCATCTGTTTCAAATGTCACAGCTGTTAATTTTACTGGAACATTGGTGACTGAGGATGTTGCTCCTGCTTCTGTTTATGGCACTGCCACTACATTGAACTCCAGTGACCCTAACCTTAATGCAAACTTGACATGGAGCTTCGATGTTAAACCCGGCTTTGATTATATTGTTCGGCTTCACTTTTGCGACGTAATGAGTAAAACTACTCAGCAAGGCATCTTTCTCAGAATTTTTATCGATTCGCATTTAGCAGGCCATCTTGATCTTGGTTCCCAGACATCAAATGCTTTAGGTGCCCCATATTTCATGGATGTGTGCACAAGGTCCACTGGCAGTGCTAAGCTTAACGTAAGTGTTGGTCCATATAATGTACTCTATAATCCAACTGTCATTCTCAATGGTTTGGAGATCATGAAAATAAACAATTCTAGGGGCAGTCTCGATGTTCCCGATGTTGTTGTTTCTTCGAGAAGACACGTAGTTATCATTGGCATTGCTGTTGGATCGTTTATTGCTGTTGTTGTTGTTGCTTCGGTTGCAGCTATCTTCCTTTTCTGCAGGAGGAGAACAAAACCGGTTCTGGGGAAAGACGAGCACTTTTCGATGAATCGAGGACGAAAAGTTCATACAACAGGAAGCACATACTCGAATGGAACTACCATGTTTTCGACCTCGAAGATTGGCTATCGCTTTCCTTTCGTGGCAATCCTAGAGGCCACTGATAATTTCAGTGAGAATTTGGTGATTGGTGTTGGTGGTTTCGGTAAGGTTTATAGAGGTGTATTGAGAGATGAAACCAAGGTCGCGATCAAGAGGGGAACTCCTCAATCGAACCACGGCCTCATAGAGTTTCGGACCGAGATCGAGATGCTGTCTCAGTTTCGACACCGCCATTTAGTATCGTTGATTGGTTACTGCGATGAACAAAATGAGATGATCATAATTTATGAATACATGGAGAACGGATCACTCAAGAATCATCTATATGGCTCAAATCTCCCTCGCTTGAGTTGGAGACAAAGGCTTGAAATATGCATTGGATCAGCCAAAGGGCTGCACTACCTCCATACTGGTTCGGCCAAGGCTATCATACATCGCGATGTCAAGTCCGCGAACATACTTCTCGATAAGAATTTCATGGCTAAAGTTGCTGATTTCGGGCTGTCAAAGACCGGCCCTGATATTGATCAGACGCACGTGAGTACAGCGGTGAAAGGGAGCTTCGGGTACCTTGATCCGGAATATTTGACAAGGCAACAACTAACAGAGAAATCAGATGTCTACTCCTTCGGGGTTGTTTTGCTTGAAGTCCTTTCCGGGAGGCCTGTTATCGATCCTTCACTTCCGAGAGACAAGGCGAATTTGGTGGACTGGGCGATGAAATCATACCTGAATGGAAAGCTCGAAGAAATCGTGGATCCTTGCCTTGTTGGTCAAGTAAAACCGGACAGTTTAAGGAAGTTTTGGGACATAACTGAGAAATGCTTGGCAGAACATGGGATTTACAGGCCTTACGTGGGAGATGTCTTATGGAACTTGGAATCTGCACTTCAACTACAAGGGAACGAAGAAAATCCGAACCAAAGCAAGGAAAATTCTTCCCAAATCCGCCATGTTAGTGACTCGGAAACAAGTCTAGAATTCAGCAGAGCCAGCAGTACTATGGGCGACCTTGCTGCTATTTCAATGAGCACAGTTTTTGCTCAAATGGTGAGACAGGAAACGAGGTAGATAATGAAACATTACATATTGCAAGAAACATCTCTCAATCAGCTTTGTCCATGGCTGCAAATTCTTAAACTCAGTTAGTTAAACTCGATATTTGTATAAGCCTGGAGCTTAACTTAGTCTATTCATGCTGTTATTCTTAAATAATGGTATCTAATAGGTCGAGAATTTAAATTATAATATCTGTAACTCTTTTCTTTATCCCCAAACTTGGCCTTTCTTTGTACCTAAAAGATTTGATATTTGTATACAATAGCTACATTTGATTTTTTTATAAATCCGAAACTTAACTCAATTTATTCATACTGCTAGTCTAAATAAATGGCATCCAACTGGTAAAAAGTTTGAATCTCGTCATCTGCACTACATTCTCTTCCTTTATCCTGAGACTACGAAATGCAATAGCTAAATTTGATATTTGTATAAACCAGAAGTTCAACTTAGTTTGTTCGTACTTTCAATCTTAGTAGATGACATTCCGTAAGTCAAAATTCAAATCTCAATACCTCCATTATAATTCTTTCCCTTATCCCAAGATTGTGAACTTCTTGGTACGCAAAAAATTTGATCTTTGTATATAGTAGTCATCTAGTTTTTCGGCTTATATTTTAGAAGTTATTTTTAAATCTAAAAATTTTATTTGCCATTTATAATAATAATTTGAAATAAAAAATGATTTGAAATTGTTATATATATATATATATATATATATATATATATGCATTTTTAGATTCGACTTTGAAGAGTTAGATTCATCTCCTTCTCTCAAAATTAAAAATTATAAAAAAATGAAAATAATTTTTAAAATTGGATCAATTGTAATTATTTAAAAGAATGCAAAAACTCACAAAATTTGCTTGTGAGGGTTTTGTTTTTTTTTCTTTTCTCATTTTAAGAAAACTCGTAAAAATCATATTATATTTATTATTTGATTTCTTCTATGATGAAATATTGGTATTTATTATTTGTAATAAAAGTGAAAAAAATATAATTTGGCTAAAGATAAAAAGTTTAAAGTATTAAAAAATAATTAAATTATTTTAATTTTTAACTAAATTTTTATATTTTTTTTGTATTTTTTTTGTTTTTGTAATCAAATAAGTTTTTATTTTAAACAAAAAAAATTGATTTACATTAAGATTTATTTAATACAAAATAAATTTATTTGGATATAAATAAAAAATTAAAAAATTATTTCAATACAATAAAATAATAAAAATTTAGGGTTTTTATTTGCTATTTAACTAAAAATATTTTATGAAGACCAAAAAGTAGACTTGTTCATAGAGTTGAGTTACTTATCTGACCCGATAAGTCAAGTCTGTTCGGGTTGGATTTTAGACAGACTTTTTATCAATTTAGATTAGCCCAACTTGACTTGAATTGATTTTTAATAATTAAAAATTTTTTTATTTAAATCATATATAATATAATAAAATATGGTATAAGCTTACTTAATAACTACTACTGACATGACAGCTTACATGGATATATTCTCTTGATAACATATAAGATAATTTTAATTTTAACAAATACTGTAATATCTAAAATACTAGATTAAATCATCATGTTAATTAATTTAAAAATTTTTAATTTTAATTAATAATATATATGATTTAATGTAATTAAAGATCATATTCTTTAAGATTAAAGATATCATTATTCAAAATTCAAAAACTTTAAAATTAAATATTTTTAGATAATCTCTTAGTAATCTTTTAATTTTTTTTGTTCATTTAAATTCGATTAAGAAGTAATAAATAAAATTATAAATCTGAAATCAAAATTAAAAAATTTTTAAATTAAATATTTTTATATTATCTATTATCAATCTTTTTATATTTTGATTCATTTAAAATCAAGATTAAATAGTAATAGATAAAATTAATTATCTAAAATCAAGATTAAGTTATAACAAAGATTTGAAATTTAAAGAATTCTTTTTATTTGACAATATTATATTTTTTTTAAAAAAATTTAAAAATTTTAATTTTTACTTTGATAAATTTTCCTATCATCTTATTTGATTTTTTTACTTCAAAAATACACATATCATTTATTATATTCATTTTAAATTTGAAAAGCACTAATCAATTTAAAATTATGAATACATTCTATTTATTGGCATCCAATAAGCTTATAAATAGTATTTATTAATATTTTGATTTTTTATCTATCTAAAATCAGATTAAGAAGTAATAAATAAAATTATGTATCTAAAATTAGAATTTAAAAATTTTCAAATTAAAAATTTTTTTATTATCTATTATCAATCTTTTGATATTTTTATTCATTTAAAATCAAAGATTAAGTTGTAATAGATAAAATTACTTGTCTAAAATCAAGATTAAATTGTAACAAAAGTTTGAAATTTAAAGAATTCCT
The DNA here is from genome assembly GCA_038382065.1 of Adansonia grandidieri. Taxonomy (NCBI): domain Eukaryota; kingdom Viridiplantae; phylum Streptophyta; class Magnoliopsida; order Malvales; family Malvaceae; genus Adansonia; species Adansonia grandidieri. The sequence goes on from JBBYHK010000013.1 coordinate 7,187,526, forward strand.
TTTATTTGACAACATTATATTTTTTTTAATTTAAAAATCTTAATTTTTACTTTGATAAATTTTCTTATCATCTTATTTGATTTTTTTAATTCAAAAATACACATATCACTTATTATATTTATTTTAAATTTGAAAAACATTAATCAATTTAAAATTATATATACATCTTATTTATTAACATCTACTAGACCTATAAATAGTAGTGCGAGGTAACCTTTTTTGTTTCAATTTGAAATTTTAGCTTGAAATATGTGATCTTTTAGTTTTTTTTTTTTTTTTTTTCAATTCAGTTTTTCTTTTGATAAACATTCATTAATTAATTTTTATTTTTATATAAAAATTTAGTCAAATCACAAAAAATGTACCAAAAAATATATTTATCATTAAATAATCTATATATATATATATGTAAAAAACTATATTTTTATTATTTTTTATATGTTTAAAATAATTTGAGCACAGTCATAATATTGAATGTGCATTATTTTTATGATTGAATTTTTATTCAATTGTTTTATAGGAAAAATATTAGCTAGGAAATAATATTTTTTATATAATCTAATTTTGATATGATATTAAAATTTTATATAATTTTAAATATATTTGACATTATAATATATATATATATACAAATTAAAAAAATTGATGATCTATCGATAACTTAAATTAAAAAAGTAAATTGAATATATTTAATTCAAAATTAGATTTTAAATATATATTTTTTGTATACATATACAAATAATTGAATAAATTTGATTAAAATTTAATTTGAATTTTGATGGATATATACAATTTATATATTAAATATTAATTACTTGGATATAATATAAAAATAATACGTAACATATATCCATATTCATATTTTAATAGTTAAAATTAATTCATAAATTACATAAATTATAAATTAATTTAATTATAAAATATATAAATATTAATATAAAATAATTTTTAAGTTTTAATAATTATAAATAACAAAAGTAAAAATTTTCAAAATGTAACTTAACTAGCTCGCCCGTTAACACCTTTACAGACAAGACTGTTCGGTTCAACGTTGGATCTGAAACGACGTCACATCAGCCTAAAAAGTCAACATCCAAGCTTCGTTTTCTTCTTCGTCGTCCTCTAAATTCCAGACAAAAATAATAAATAATTAAAAAAATTTCCCCATTTCTCTCTATCTTCTCCAAGCTCCATAAACCCTGAAATCAAATTGATTAAACCTAATTGCATTCATCGATTGGGCGGTGAAAGAGGAAGAGAAACGAGATGTCGTGGCTGAGAACGGCGGTGAACAAAGCGGTGGAGGTTGGCAACAAGAATAACCTCACTCGAAACATCAAGAACTATGCCGATACAGTTGTTCATCATGCTGGTCAAGCCGTTGCTGGAGGAGCCAAACTCTTTCAAGATCGCATTGTAAATTTCTTTCTTTTTCTTCATTTTTTTTTGTAATTTTTTTATTATTAGAATTATTTATTGGCATGTTGAGGTGCGGAGATTGAAATTTAAGGCTGAACGTCAGTTAGTTTGAAAGGTTTGCATGTTGAAATTTTGGAGTAACTTTTAAGAAACGATTGTGTCATCTTTATATTGCAAGATTGTTAGTTTTTAGCGTTTTCATTTTGGTTTTCAATTGCTTGTGTGTTTTGGTTATTCATTTAGAAGATAATGAATTATATGTCATAAGGTTCAAAAGAACTTTTTTTTTCAAAATCATTAAATTGGGATTAAAATTGGATTATAATTTCACAAATGCGTCTATGCATATGACTTGGCTTTGGTAATTTCCCTTCAAATAATGGATAGGAAGTGAAAATTTGTTTTAATGTCAAATGTGACATGTAAACCAGCAGTAATTTAGAGCTTTATGATCTAATCAGTTATTATATTAAAAATAGCTAGCATTCCTTATCTTCAGTCAATGTACTGTATAATTTGTTCTGTTTAGGCATGGAGATTCTTTTTCCTGTTGTGTGTATCTTGTAATATTGTTATTCAGCTTTGCTTAAGTTGCGTGCTTATGCAGGGCTCTCGAAGTGTCAAGAGTGCAAAGCAAACTATCAAAAGATTGGAAGAAGCAGCAATCTCTTGTAGGGGTTCTGAGAGAGTTATGCTGCTGAGAAGATGGTTGGTTGCAATCAAAGAAATTGAGAAGTTATCCGGCACTTCATCTGAAGGCAGTCAAAAGAGCCTTGAGCAGATTCTTGCTTCTGAAGATGCAAAGGAGAACTCGAAAAGAACATCTATGGTGAGCCATTCCTTTATGTTAATGAAAAACCAAATTGTAGTGGCTTATATGTTACTTACTTATGCTGTGCTTTACTTATTGATTCATAAATCATATGTTTCAGTAAATGTCTGCTCAATAAGAGGAAACGGTAGGTCCATTTATCTAAATATTCTGCTATCAAATTATATAATGCATTTCTTACATGACTTAGGTTAACCATTTTAATATACCTTATCATCATTCCGCATAATATTGCTATTGATGGATAGTTGTGTGCCTGAAATAAGCTGACATGTTTTAAAAATGCTACATTTCTTATAATTTTCTTGTATCCTGACTTTCTTTTTTGATTCTTTTTAATGAGCAACAGGTATTGTATTATGACTCTGATATTGGGGGTGCACCGATGAATTTTCGAGAGGTTTTTCTTCAAAGCCAGGCTTTGGAGGGCGTAACAATATCAATGGTATGATTTCATATCATGGTCATTTGTTCATATTTTCTTTTTAAACAGAATTTGTCAAGATGGTGTAGAATCTTCAATGTCATTTACCTTTGTAAACATTTTTTCCATTGTTCGGTAGTGTAGCGTTTGATTAAATTTGTAGAGGATTAGGCATTAGACGAAGGTTTCAAAAAGTCAACATTTCAGATATGATCATTCTGGATCTAAATCTTGCCCCGAAAAATGATAAAGGATACAATCAAGATAGATTATTTAAATAAAGAAAGATAGAAAGTAACATTATCATGAACCTGGTGAAGTTTTCGAGATTGTCAATCGATTACCGATGAACAATGATTTTCCAAACAAAAACAAATGAATTCCTAGTTTCTGCACTTCATGAACCCAGGCTGTAATGGCTTTACTGGAAATTGTTTAGTGTCAAGTGATATGCAAGAATTAGAGCATTACTCTTTTAAATGTTGTCTAAGATCATTCAGTTCCTATAAGTGTGATGAATTATAAGGCTGATTTAAGGCCTGTTATGCCTTATGCTATCAAAACAATTTATTTTTGACTAAATAAAATGGGTTAGTGACAATGAGGAGATAAAAAAAATGATTCTAATAAGAAACTTTAGCGCTCACGTTTCTGACCTCGATATGACAGTATGTCATGGTTCCGTTGAATATGTGTATCATTAAATAGAAGACTTAGTGATTGAATCATTTTCAAAGAAGATTATCAGAAAGCTCTGAGTTTGTTTTGCTTTATCTAATTTAAGTGCATGTAAGTTTTTTTTATAGATATTTCACCTTTCTGCTGGAGTATCATGGATGTCTTCATGTGAGTTTGATTTTCTGAAATTTTCATCCAATCACAATTAGGATTTGGATCTTTTAGTCATTATTTGCTAGCTTTCATGAGTTAACATTATGACAGAAAGAGCTTATTTTTTCTAAAAATATGCAACTTGTCTGTCGAACTTTTATGTTTTTAGAATATCTGATCGTTGGGGTTAACGCAGGTTGAATCTTTTCTATGATTCAGATTATTGAAGCACCAAATGATGAAGAAATTTCTCTGCTCCAGGAGCTGTTTGGGTTAGTCCACTCACTTTAGGGGCTACTCCTTTATCGTATTGTGGGACACCAACATTAGAGTTAATTAAGTCCATTCTAATTGAATATGTTGCAAAAAGAAGTTATTTTTCCTACCATTGCAGATTTTACAATTTATTGTTCCTAGCATACTTGCAGAATGATTTCAGTTACCACATCTTCTTGTAGGTCGTGTTTGGCCAAGTGATACAAATAATTTATCATTACGAATAATTAGCCTGAAACTTAAATTGGAGTTGGTGATTTCCTTCAATATAATAATTACTTGCAGGCTCTGCCTCACTGGAGGAAAAGAGGTTCACAATGCGATAGTGAGCAGTATACAGGATCTAGCTACTGCTTTTTCTAGCTACCAAGATGAAGTGCTGGTAACTAGTCAAATCTATGCTACATTCAAGTGAATGTATCTAGGAAGATTCACATTTTAGCTTCTTTCTGCTTTTATTTCCCAACCTTTTCAAACATGGGACTATATAGGTGAAACGGGAGGAATTGCTTCAGTTTGCTCAAAGTGCCATAACAGGATTGAAAATCAGTGCAGATCTTGAAAGGTAGTTCAAAACAAAGAGCTTCTATTTCCTGTCTTGTTTTCTGTGCTTTGGCTTTGAGTTCTCAGTTCATGTATGTAACAGCGCCAAAATCTTTTTTTTTTTGGGCAGTAGCTTATTGGATTTTTCTTTCATAATTTATGCACATATTTTATTTTTCCTCTCTTAAAATGAGTTTTAACGTTTTCTATTATCTAGATAAATATTTCTGTTAGGCTTGAATAAAATTTACTTTTGATTATGGTTTGCACATGTCCAATTTGCATGTGTATTAGCATAAATCTACATGGTCATCTTATTTTAAGAAAGCAGGAATGCTATCCTATCATTTTTTTTTTTTTTTGGGTTCATATTGTTGTGGAGCCACAATGTTTGCCAGAAAATGTCAGGATTTCGAAGTGCAAAGTGCTTGATTGCTTACGCTTACCAAGCAGGAGATTTTAACCTTTCTTTTTTTTTGATTTCCAATGACAGAATGGATATTGAAGCTTTTGATCTGAAGAAAAAGCTTGATCAGATGAGCACTTTGCAGAAGCTTCGGAAAGGTGGTCATGATTCTGAAAAGATGACTGAAGCAACTATTGAGGTGAGGAGTGAGTTTGATTTATCGTAAAAAGAAGCTACAGCATGTTGTATGTTGATTCTAAAACCTGGTCTAGCATCTAAGAAACAATTTCCGATATTCATGTTAAGTTGTTAATCTAAGACGAAAGAATCAAATTTGCTAGTATGACATTATAATGGTTCATTTTGCCTTTTTATCTTGCAATTGCTTGATGCTAATTACTTCCTTTTGCTTTGTGGTTGGTTATGTGTATGATCCTTAAAGAATGACAAATCAAACAAAACATTATCTCTAGACAATGCTGCAAAAAGACAAAGTAGAAACTGGGAGTTCTTACACAAATAAAATGTTGTCTATAGTGATTAGTACCATGGCTATGTTTCTCCTAGGACGGATGTTAAACTTCCCAATATATTTTCCCCAGTAGGAAAACATGAAAGTTGACCACCCTATCTTTATGGTAGGCTCTGAAAGAAGCACTTGCAGAAGTACGAATCTGCTCCACATTGGAAGGAATTTTGCTGAAAAAGAAGTCCCTAAACAATGGAGACACTCCTGAGATTCATGCTCAAAAGGTAGAACTTTCTTGCTATTTGGTTGTTTCCTGGTTATATTAATAAGCAGGAATATGTATATGCAACCTGCTTCTTCTTAAAGTTTGCTTCCTCTATCTAAAATGTTTCATTAAGGATATGCATTACCCTTTTCTCATTGAAGCTAAAAGTTTAAAAAATGGATGAGTATGTCGTAGCTAATGCAGCATTTCTTGGGGCTTCAAATGGAAATTAGCTGCTTTATATTGTCTATTTGAGCAGCTTGATAAGCTGAAGGTCTTATCAGAATCTCTTGCCAACTCCTGTGCAAAAGCTGAGAAACGCATTTCAGATCACAGGTATGCTAGGATCTTTTAGAGTTGTTCCAAATAATATTTGATTTTATTAATGCTGTACTCTACATAAATGTTAACGGCTGCTTTTTTATGTGATACATTATTTTATATTGAATGGTCGGTGAGAACCAGCTGATTTATTTATTTTTAACATTTAAGCATCTGATTAGTTACTTCTTTTTTGTGATAAGGAAATTTGCAGTTATTAATTTTCAGTGCTAAATTGTAAAATTCAGCACTACTTATTTTTGATAGCTTCTATTTAATATTTCAAAGAAAGTATGAAGCATGTTCTGAAAACATGTTGGATTCTCTATCTGGTAGACGGAAATCGTGGTTGCTTTAAAGGATGTCTTCTGAACTGTTTGGTGCGGTTTTAAATTTCTTACGAGTTGTGTATGCCCTTTGACCTAAAGTTCCTGCTTGTTGATCTTATTTATCATTAATGATGAAAAGGTTAGCCTTGGCTTGTCATGCTAATTGGCTAAAGTGGTTTGAAGAGATCACAGCCTGTCTATGGTGATTTCTTGGGGTGCTTTCCTAGAATGTTTCTACTTGTACTTCAGAGAATATCTGGATTCTGTATGAAATCCTTGACAACCGAACATTGAAGCTAGATATAAAGCAATCTGAAGCCTGTTCATAACTGATTCTGTATAAAATTATCTAAATATTTACTTTTAAAAAGTACATGTTGGATAAGAACTGGTCATTTGCTTTATTATTGGCAGACTTCAGAAGGAGGAGGCCTTAACTGTTCGTGTGGTCAAAGCAAGTGAATCTGATGAAAGAGAGAAGGTTGTTTACTTGTGTTGATGTGTTCTTTTTGTCTGCACTGCTAGATCAGAAAGGAAAATCTTGTCATCTTGCAATTTTAATTAGAATCCAAGATTTGATTGCTAGAATTTCTCTCTGAGTCTGATAGCTTGGTGTTTTCTCACTGTCTACAATCAAATGTATTGTCAAAATCATGACCAGTTTAGTAAGGTCAGCTGGGGAAGATTTTTTTCTATACTTCCTGTCCTAATCGTACATCTTTTATTCATGTGTTTAACTAGTTGATGATGTTGGCAGTTTTAAATGGAACATATCAAATTATTTCCTCGGAGATTTCCTCTAAAACTAGCATACGAAGGATTGGTTCCATATTTTCTTGATTTCATGCATCATGGTACTTCATAGCAGTAATGTAGTGTTGATTTGGTGGTGTCATATGCTTTTAAAAGAGTCCCCTAGAGGACATTGGTAATGGTTAGAACACGAGACTCAATGAGGAGGTCTTATGTTTGCATCTAGAGGATATGGGGTTTAGGGGATAGGAGAGGGCTACCTCCATTCCTGTAGCTAAGGAGTAAGACCTAATGCATGTTCATATATACCAAAAGAAATATATATGCTGTAAAAAATAAAAAAGATATAATCTTTTCAGTTTTATTTATTTATTTTTGACTAAGCTTTCATTAGCATTCATAAACTATATAAGCTTTTCATTTAAACAATGAAAGTCATGCAGGTCTGAGTAATTCAGCTTGTGAATTTTGGTGTATTTACTTCTTTTAGGGGGGAAATCTGAATTTATCTTCTAATGAACAATATCCAGGAAATAATAGCTGAGATTTCAGAGCTTGAGAAACAAAGAGATAAACTTGAAGCAGAGCTGAAAAAGGTCTTTCTACTGCATTCTCTTTCTAGTTGTTGTTGCTCACATTTGAATTTATCTTCTGGAATGTATTTTTGCATGTTTGATTCTGATTAAATACACGTCTAGTGTATTGTTCCCTCTTTTACTTTTTACTTTATAATTTTTATTTCTTTCGTTCGGTGTTCTTATAGTTATTCATGTTGTTGGATGTCACTGTATGCTTGACTGAAGCAGATCTCTTGTATACTTATTTACTTTTGCAGGGTGGTTAGTGAAGTTATTAGTCACTAAAACTTGTAAATTGATTACTATCAATTTATGTTGCTCCAACTCTTAATTTTTCTCGAAGTACCCACGTCTGACACATTTCGGATATGGGTACGGGATATGATCTTCTAAAAACTTAGAAAAAAAAATTGAACATACTTATGTTGGATATATACCCACATCTGACACACACCCAAGTCCGAGTAATAGCTATGGAATCTGTTTTATTGCTTTTTACTACTTGAATCTGTTTTAATTAACATTTGCTGCACTTGATTGGTAATGAACGGATATCATTTCCAATTATGGAGTATTGGAGCTCCTAAACAACCATGAAAAACCTTTAGGTTTTAACCTTCTCTGAATTTAAACTAGAGAAAGTTCTGTGTTTAACTAACTTTTGTATAAAAGGGTGGATTCTGTCCCATTACCATTTTGGTGGAATACGTGCAGGTTCATGTCTCGTTGGCTGCTGCAAACATGCGTCTGCGCAATGTCAGGGAAGAAAGAGATCACTTTTATGAAGCTAACAATCAGATTGTTGCCCATTTGAAAACAAAGGTGGTGATATTTTTTTTATAAAGCTATAATGTTTATATATTACTACTCTCGATTTTATGGTTCAAATATCTCAGAATTTTTTCTGATATTTTAACAGGAAGATAAACTGTCAAAATCCATTTCTGCATGTAGAATAGAAGCAGAGGTTCTCCATACATGGATTAATTTCTTGGAAGATACTTGGCTTCTACAGTCCGCATATGCAGAAAATAAAAACAAGCAAGTCATGTATGTAATCTAAGACTAATGTTACTCGGACTCAGGTGTGAGTATCAGATACGGGCATGTTTAAAATTTCTAAGCTTTTCTATGTATTTGGAGAATCTTTGGAAGGTCATATCCCCATGCTATTGTCCAGACTTCCGTCAAATACGGGTATTGGACATGGGTACTTTAAGAAAAGTGAAGAGTTGGAGTAATGTAGATCTAAAATTCTTTCCTTCTGTTGAGTCGGGCAATTATGTTTCTAATAATCCTCCTTCATTGAATATATTTTTCAAATTCTCTGCATTGAAGAGAGAAATATTATGAATTCTGCTCTTGATTCTTTGTATTTAATGTACTTACAATACTGGAACTTTTAACATTTTGGTTGATATTTGGTTGCATTTTCCAGTGAGGACTTGGAGAAACATGAGGATTATTTTGTGAACTTTGCCATTACTCTTCTCTCTGCTTACAAGGTATAAAATACATTCTGTTGAAAAAAAAAAAAAAAAAAAAAACCTAGTTTGAGTCTATGTTTCTTGGACTCGGGTATAAGTGTCAGATACAGGTATGTGTCCAACTATATTCATTTTTTTTTAAAGTTTTTTTATGTATTTAGAGGATCCTTGGAGGGTCATATCTCTGTACTTATATCCTATAATATCTCGGACATGGATACTTCAAGAAAAATGAAGAGGCAGAGCAACATAGTTTTGAGAACCTAAGTTATGGTTAACTCTCACCTTTATTCCCCTTCTTCTCTCTCTCTCTCTCTCTCTCTCTCTCTCTCTCTCTCATGCATTACTCTTTGAAATTTTTTACTCTTTTGCAGAAAGAGCTGGGCCCTTCCATTAGCCGTATCTGTAAATTTGTAGAGAACCTGAAGAAGTTGAGTGAGAGGTAATCTGTATTTTTTTGACATAAATTATTCTGGCCTATATTATTGCAATTTCTAATTCCTTTTTTTTCTTGAAAAAACAGATCAGAGGTAGCATCTAGCCCAAGAAATGAGGATTCCAAAGAGTTAAACCCGAGGAAACATCTTGAGGAAGAATATTTGGATTATGAAGCCAAGGTACAAATCTCATTACTTTTATTCTTTAAAATGTGTCTGAGACAAAGATATTTATTAGTTTATCGTGTCTTGAGTTGCTATTATCTAGCAATGATGCCTTCCCTTTTTTTTTTCCTTTTCCGATTCTATTTTCATTTAGCGGTTTTTTTTGTGACACTGAAAACCTATATCTTTCTGTCTTTTTACTAGTTTTAAACAATTTTCATTTTGATCCAATGTTTTTCTAATTCCAAATTTTAAGGTTAAGAGATTTATGAACCTAGAAGTTTTAACTATATGCTTATTTATTAGTCGGTTTTTAAAAACCGGCACAGGCATCTACTTATTGAGCCATCTGTTGACCGGTTCCTTGTTTCAGATTATAACCACCTTCAGTGTGGTGGATAACTTGAAAGAGCATTTTAATGCTAGGCATGGGACAACTACAAGGTGAGAGAAATACTTTTTGCATGCAAATTCATCCTTTCCTTGTGCACACGGATCTATGTTGCTTCGACTCCTAATTTTTATTGAAATTCTCATGTCCGACGCATATCCGGAAATGGTATGGGAATATGATCTTTTAAATACATGAAAATCTTGGAAAAAATTGAACATTCATGTGTGTGTCCAACACGCATCCCTTGCCTTTTTCCGATTCCCTTTAAATTAGGTTTTTAAGCCGTCTTCCTGTCTCCTATCCAGGAAAGATGATCCTAAGGTTAAAGAGCTCTTTGATGACATTGAAAAGTTAAGAGTGGAATTCGAAGCCATTGAGAGGCCAACATTAGAAATGGAGAATCAAAAGGTTGATACTCCTGATGATAAGCCGCTGGAAACTTTATCTCCGTGCCCAACTCCGGAAGCGACACGACCAAAACCTCATACGAAGGAGAATCCTGAATCACAGGCAGTGCTAGACCCAACTCCGGAATCAACACAACCCAAAGTTGATAGAAAGGAGAATCCCGAAACACTGCCGGTGCTAGACCCTGCAGCTGAGCTAGCAAAGCTGGAGTCAGAGTTCGGGAAGGTCAGCCAAGACTACTCTACGGAGGAGATAGGTGATTGGGAGTTCGATGAACTTGAAAGGGAGCTGAGATCTGGTGATTCTGCATCAGCCAAATAGGTCAGATATATTAAATCTTGTGGGGACTGTAAATTCTCAGTCGAAACTATCCAATATATATGCAACCACGTGTACCAGTACAACATGTATCGATATCTATAGATCTTACAATTCGTATATTCGTGTTTAATATTATCAGGTCTCAATATCTAGCTGTTCGGTGTAACTTCTGTAACAATGGATGGGGCTTCAATTTGTTGATTCTTCTGTAAATACTTTCAATATCGTACCTATAATATGGAATTTATGGAACACATGATTCAGTGTCGGTTATGAATCCGAACAGTTTAAAGTATAATTCCTTCAGCTTTATGAATTTGCAGGTGTGAGGTGTGAAAAACAGTGTTAAAAACATCCTACTGGATGGTCGGACCAGTTGAATCGAAAAATCATACGTTTGTTCAGTCCAGTACAAATCATCGAGGGGCACATATCATCGAACTGCGGATTTATCGAATTGGTGAAAACTTGAAAAACTCATTAAAATCAGTTCGAAATTTATTTTATTTTTTTAATAAAAATTTACTGTATGTAATGAGATCAAACATTATATCATTTAATTGAATACATATTGTATTAAATATTTATTATTTACTATTGAAAGTATGCATTTAATATTTAAATAATTTTTTTTAATAACATCAATCGGTTTAACCGATTGAAGAGATTAAACTGATTATCGGAGATTCACCAATTTAATTTTTGGTCCGATTTCTTAAATATCGAGCAAAAGGGTGGTTGGAGCTGACATGAAAGGCTCACCGGCCTTCTTCCTCGAAGGACAGACGGACGAAGCGAAGAGGCTGTGGGGTTTGGAAATCTTTGGTGAAATGGTGTGAACCTCATGAAAACTATGATTCATTTTGGGAAAAAATTACGGTTGAAGTATTCTGATTTTTTTGAAAATTGAGTTGAACTTGAATCGAATATTTTAGATAACAAAATCGATTCGAATCTAATTTCATTAATTGGGATTAGTTCATTGATTTTTAATTTTTTTTTAAAAAAATCCATTAGCAGAGTATTTCAAGTTTTTTTTAACAAATGATATATTATTTATTTTTATATTATAAATAATTAACAATTAATTAAAATTAAATAAAAAATTTAATTTTATTTGAATAATTATAAATTTTTAGCTTATGAATAAAAAACATAATCAAATTAAATATATTTAATTATTACACTAATCGAAATCAAATTAAAATCAAATCAAATACTGTGTTTCAAATTGTTTTTTTTTTCCTCCTCAGCACTAATGAATACTAACATTAGCTGCATTATTGCTGAGAAAACCACAAAAACCAATTCAAATCGTAATATTTGATTCGATTTCAATAATTAAATATCTTTTAGAATAACTCCATCATTTTGCTGGGGGCCTCCGACGTTTTCAAAACCAGGGTGCAGAAGCTAGTGGGATGGGTGGGGATGGGAGCTTTCCACCTTCAAAAATCTCTTCCAAAAGGTAGGTCCTAAAAGACTTAAGCCAAATGGGGTGCTTGCTAGCAGCTTTGTCGTCACTGTTGCGGAGTATTTCTTAGCTGTTGCCGGTGGGATACCTGGCAATGGTGACCCTTTGGTCGAGGTTGAACAGGGCTCCTACTTTCTAAATTATATATCCTCATTTTCTGGGTGGTTGGTCATTCCGACTATTACATATATGCATATATTTTGCTCATACTTTTTTAGGGACTTAAAACATTGATCACAATGCCATGTTACATTGGTTGTTATACGATTTGGATTCTTTTCTCACAATTACCATGATCGAACACGCATTCATGATCACAATTTAAATCTTTGATTTTTTCGGAAGAAGCTTTGCATTCTTGCCTCGAAATTTGATATCGGCTAATCCTCTTTTTAGTAGTTTTGCCATGAAAGGGAATTTCAGTCTGCCAAATTCACAACATCAAATTCAAATTCTATGGTATCATTAACGAACCTTTTTTTAAAAAAAAATTAATTGAAGGGTTTAGTTTGTTTCGTGAAAATTAATTTTTGAAAAATATTTTTTATATTTTTTTGTTTGTTTTATGAAAAATAATTTGACCAGTGAAAAATGAACTTTATTTATTTCAAAAAATATCTATGGCCATTAAAAGCATATAACTTTTTACGAAAATTGAAGTAAAATAAAACTAATCGGTCTTTTCTTAAAGCAAAGCAATAAAAAAGAATAGAATAGAATAGATCCTTTAACTTCTAAGAATAGAAGTTAAAGTAAAGCATAAAAAAAAATTATTTTTTAAGCGTCAGAATCGATACATTTTATATCAATTCAGATTTTCGAAAAATAACAAAACAACTGAAAATATCAATTTTCTTTTAAATAAGTTAAAATTTATTTTTCGTAAAACAAATGGAACAAAGTGAAGAGAAGAACTCAAATTATTATTATTATTATTATTATTATTATTATTTGTTCCTTTCATGTGACCCTGCCTTGCTAAAGACACCATGTCTTAAACAAGGGAGAGTTTATCATAATTATGTCCTATCTCAACATAGCAATACCCTTCTTGTTGCTTGTTTGGAAGTTGGAACACACATTTTTCTTTACCCACCAAAAGGGGGAAAAAAAGATGAAAAAAAGTTTTTAAAAAAAAAGGCCACAATACTTTGGCAGGACAAATAAAAATCCAAGAAAGCAGAAAATTGCTCGGAGAGTTTGATTTGATTTCGATTCAATTTTTATTTAATTCGATTTAGATAATAATTAATTATATATGATTCAGTTTGATTTTCAATTCATAAGTTAATAAGTTGTAATTATATGAATTGAAAATTTTTAAATTAGTGAAAAAACTTAAAAATATTTTAAAAAAATTATTTTTTAATTAAAAATCGATGACCAAAGTAATCCAAATTAGTGAAATTCCATTTTGTTCGGTTACAAATGCTATTTGATTCAATTTTTTTAAAAAAAAAAACATAATATTACTTGTTAATCGTAATTTTTTTTAAAATTAAACTGAACCAAACCCTATAACAAGGTAAGAGAACATTAATCTGGTTCAAATAAGAACACGGGATGATAGAGAACATTGTACTTAAACAAGGTTTCAAGACAAACTATATTATATTTTTTTTCATTCCTCCCTTTAAAATTGTTCAAAGAAATGACATTTGATTACAATTAATCTTAATTGAAATCGGAAAAAAAAAAAATCCAATGGCTAAATGCCTCAAATCTCCCATGATTCATAACAATGCGCATGAACATGATGGTTGTGCTTTGAATATGGCAGAGAAACAACATGGAAAGATTGATAGCTGGAAATATTAATTGAAATGTATTTTTTTTCTTAGTTTCTTTCTTCATAAATCATAACACAAATACAACTACTTTTAAACCCAACTTGTTTAGAATTTTTTTTTTATACGAAAGAGCCTTCAGCGACGGGATGAAATGGTTTGCATATGCTAAAAGTTAAATTTTAAATTTATTAAATATTATATTTTTAAGAGTAGTTACGTGAATCAATTGGGCGTAGCTTTGTGTTCGAATTGTTTAGATTTTTTTTGGTATAAAGGAAGTCTCAACCTATATCTGCTAAATACTGCTTCTTAAGATTGACAATATGAACCAAGATTTTATTTTGGCACAAAGGAAACCTAAGTTTGGGATAAAGAAAAAGATTACAGATGTTAAAATTTGAATCTCAGATTTATTAAATATTATTTTTTAAAAAATAATTGTACTAAACAATAAAATTAAATTTATTTAATTATTTTTTGAAAAAGGGAAGGATCACTTGGCATGTTGCATATTATTTAGTGATTAATTGTGGGATGTGCATTAAAAGGAAAGAAAGCAACAAAAAACAAAGGTCTCTAGTTTCATAGGGAATTTCATCCATATTTTCCTCCCTTAATTCCCACCCACCATGAGGTGTCGGATCATATGTTGTCTTCCCACCCACTCATGCACTCTTTCGTTGTCTTTTCTTTTTTTTTTTTTTTTTTAATATTTTATGTCTTTTTAGAGTATTAAACAAAAATGCTAGAGAAGACATATTGACAACGGACAAAACTTATTAGGGTTAGTCTAATTAATAAAGAAAAAGCCTTTTTTTTTGGTTAATTAGGATTCAATTTTTATAGACAGCACTTCAGAAAAAAATTCTGAGTGCATCATGTTGATGCGAGAGAATATGCCTTTAAAATCGAACAGAAAAAGATTTAAGTTTAGACAAAACTTGAAGATTATTATGCCTAACAAGTACAAGGATAAAAATCGACAATAAGTTAAGTTGTTGATAAGAGAAAAACGTTTTCAGTCATTATCAGTCGCATAAAATCTCAAAAAACATAAGTGTATTGAGCCCTATGTTGAATTTTTATTCTTCACTTCCTTCAAATATTTACGGACTTAGACATCAAAACATTTTTCAGAGATTAAATTCTGACACTACCTTAATTAATTATTCATCATTCCTTAGAGGCCTCATTTTACTACTTAAAAACCCTTCAACGCCTCTCACCATCTTATAAAAGAAAGAGAAAACAAAACAATTCAAAAGAATGAACAAAGACTGAAGAAGAAAAGATCAAAGGAAACAGATGGATCATTTTAAGGAGACAGTGAGTGAGAAGTTGTGGATTGAATTTTCCAATGAAAATATAATGTAATACAAAGTGAAAGAAAAAAAATGAAGCCCTGGAATCCAGTAAAAGTTGTTAAAAACATGTTAATGAAAAGTGATTCTTTAGCTGTTTGATTTCACTATTTTTTTTAATTAAGTGAAAAAGTGAACTTTATTCTAGTTTTTTGTTTATCAGCTATATATATACACACACATAAATGGCACAGATATAGGTAGAAGTTGTTCAATAGTATTATTATTATGGTGATGAATACTGGAAACCTGGTTTTGAAGCGTGGGCTACTTTCAATATTAACTTTGCTTAGAGATCCACATATTTTTAAACTTTTTTGGGTAAATTATGTTATCAGACTTTTTATTTTTTAATATTCGTGTTTAGTATATAGTCAGATTCGAACATAGGTATGGAGTAGATTTGTTTATGAGTTAAGCAGTTCACCCAACGTATATTGGGTTAGGAAGGGTAACATATTTTGTAATTTGAATCGATCCAATCAAGATTACTAGTTAAGTAATAAAAATTATTTTTAATAAAATTTAATTATAAATATTAATATACAAAATTTTTAATTTTTTTAATATTGTTTTGAATAATAAAACCGAATTTTAAGCTGATCTAGGCCAACTGGGTTTGGGTAAGAAAATAAAAAATTATGAGTTACAATCCAATCTATGAACAGTCCTATCACAAATAAAGTAAAATCTTTCAAATATAAAAAAAATTAAAAAATTAAATATACTAATATTAAATAAATATTCATATTCGAAACTCAATTTAATAAAATAAATAGTACATGATAAACTAAAAAATGTTACCAAGATGTGGACTTAAAAGTGAGATCTTATGACTACCATCAAATATTTTATCCCAGTCATTGCATTTCTTGTTCGTCATCATAGTAAAATTGGTGGTTTCATCATTGATAGCTTATGCATACACATGAAAATAGAAAGATTAAAAAGCCTTGTGGTAATCAAAATCATATCAATTAAATTATTATAAATTACGTTACATAGATTTAAGATGAGTATTGAATGTAAATATATATTTAATATTATATTCATATCTTGATATATTTCAAATATATCAAACATAAATATTTTAAAAAATAAAAAAAAATTTCATAATATAAATTAAAAAATCTAAATAATGATAGCAAATCATCCATCTGAATTTCCTAATCATAGTTTACCTTCCTTTGTAAGGATAACAAAAACTAACTTTTGGTCCCAATAAAATAATAAAGGCTTAATCATGTAAGCTACAGTGCTTTGCAAGTAACCTGAGCCACCATGATTTGCTTGGAAATCATTAATGGTTATCTTTGCTTTCTAAATATTAAAGTATCAAAAGAAGGGATTTCACCAATTTAGGAGGGTTTTTTTTTTTTTTTCTTAATTAATAGCAATGAGTGATTAGGCTCCAAAATATTAGGTTCAAGAAAGAAAAAAAGAAGGCATCAAAAGAAATTTGGGTTTAATTTAGTTAGTTCAAATGATATTTAAATTCGAAGTTTAATATTTATAATTTTTTTTTTATTTTTATGTTACGATTTTTTTTATACAGAAGAGAAGACATCGAATGAACTTGGGTTTAACCTAGTTCATTCAATCATTTCGAAAAAGTAACATCTAATAGGTTTATGATTCAAATCTCAATATCTGTAACTCTTATCGCTATTTTTATGTTATGAACCTAGTTGCTTTATATTATCATTCTTAAAAAATGATATCCATCAAGTCTGGAATTCAAATAAACTCATTTATTCTTATTTTACAAACTCAGTTGATTCATATAATTATTTTTAAAAAGTATCAATAAAAAGTATCATTCAATAAATCTAAAATTTGAATCTCAATATACGTAAGTCTTTTTTTTATTATGATGTAACAAAACTAATTAATTTTATAATCATTCTTAAAATATAAGATTCAACAACATAAATTCGAATTTTAATATCCAGAACACCTTCTTCTCTTATGTTACGACCATTTTTATACCGAAAAAGAAAAATAACAGACATCTCGTGAGGGGTTGCCCCCCATTAGAAGAACTTAAATAATGATTTGAATTTTATATTTGGAAGCATATGAAAAGATATACAGACATTCAGACAAATGTCCCCCATGGTTGTTTCCTTGCCATAACTTGACAGCAATCAACAATTTAAAGACTGCAAATCCACTGCCTTTTCTCACAAAAACTCAGCTACCCCCACCAGTAGAGCTCTTAAGATTTTACCTTTTGAGTACCTGAAAAAATGGCAGTCACTACCCTCCAAACAAATGAGCTTGAAGATGATGAATACATTGACATGGAAGTCAGTTCATTCTCTAACTTCTTCCGCAACTCCATGAGCTCTCAACAAAATCCCAGGGAGTTTGAGTTTCAAATGTCTTCAGCCGCCATTAATGAAAGAGAGCCCACAACTTCACCAGCTGATGAGCTTTTTTACAAAGGGAAACTTCTTCCTCTTCACCTCCCTCCACGCCTGCAAATGGTTGAGAAATTGCTGCAACACTCCATGAAAGAGAGCTTTGAAGAATTTTATAGCACCCCATTGGCAACCACAACTGTTACAACTCCAACTTCAACCAGTACTCCATTTGAATCCTGCAATATTTCACCTTCTGAGTCTTGTCGTGTTAGCCGAGAGCTGAATCCGGAGGACTATTTGTTTGAGTTCTCAACTGAGGTCAGTGGCTGCATGAATGGCGAAAACCCGAAGAAATCTTGGGCGAAAAAGCTTAAGTTAATCAAGCAATCATCCATTATTGGTTCAAAGCTGAAGGCTTCTAGGGCTTATCTGAGGTCTTTGTTTGGTAAATCAGGTTGCTCAGATGAATCATGCGCTGCTGCTGCTGCTTCAAGAGTTGCTGATGAAGGATCAGTTTCAAAATCAAAAGAAAGATTTGATCGAACCATGAAATCAACAAAGTTCGGACATGAAATCACAGCTGCTGTAATGAGAAGTTTCGACAAAGAAACGATAACTACAGGTCGAGACAATGCCAATAATTGCCATAGGAGATCGTTTTCTTTAGCCATCAAACGACATTCAACGAACAATTCTTCATCATCATCGTCGTCGTCATCGGCATCTGGATCTTCTTCATCTTCGAGATCGATTGCATCAAATGGTTATCAGTACTTGCAGTTTCTTAAAAGAAGCAGCAGTGTCAGTGCCGAGATTGAGAGCCCAATTCAGGGAGCAATTGCACATTGCAAGCAGTCTCAGCAGTTGATTAGGTCAAGAAAAACTGTTAGTGAAGTTGGGTTCTACTCATTTTCAGCTTCTGACATTGCTGTTCGTGATGATCAAGAGCGGCCAGAACTTTGCAGAGGCTGAAAAGGGAAAATGAGAGAGATAGGAAAAACCTGTGTTACCATGGGATCTTCATTTTCATGAAATATTTATAATCTGACATTTATATTTGATATAGAGTTAAATATAAGTATAAGAAAATAATCTTCTAAATATATGAAAAAAATTAAAATAAATTAAGCGTAGAACCCATATGAACTATTTTACTTGGGCTTGGATACGAGTATAAAATTGGCACTGATATATTTAATTTTTTTAAAGAAATTTTTTATGCATTTAAAAAATCTTTAAAGAATTATATCCTTATACCGAACAATAATGTCAAACACAAATATCTCAAAAAAAGTAGAGTAACATAACATATCAATATCCTATAGTTACTACCGAATCCAAATAACTAAAAACATGACAAGATATAGAATTCAGTTTTGTTTGATTTTTTTTTTTCCATAATTCACAATTTTGATAGTGGCTATGCTTTGAATCAGAACAAAATTTGAGGAATCTGAAACAATTGTTTTCAACTTTTAGACCATAAGTTTCATGGAAGTTTCTTAAAATGATCAAAGTAAATTCCTCAAAAAAAAAAAAAAAAAAAAAACGCAAACTAATTAAGTTTGCTTAATCCATGCTTCTTATTTTAAGGTGGCCAGATTTAACCTTAAATAACGGAGAAATCAACAATCTCAGTTTACATCTATTATAATTACTTCGAACCATACTTTTAAATTGCAGTCAGGGATGTGATTATGAGTACTGTGAGCATTACGTAATACGTCAAAAGTATTTCAGATGTGAATTTAATAATATTTTTAAAAATTGATATTGCCACGAATGTTATATAATAAATAAAATACGAAACAAAAATTATAATTTTCATTACTATGCTTTAAACTTGTGCAAGTAAATTAAAGCCGGTCAGTTTCACTTCGCAAATTTGACGTTAGAAAGTCTCAGTTAGAGCTTGGTGAGTATCAAATACATACATATATATATATATATATATATCCGATATAGATTTTTCATGAATAAGGCAGTTCATCTAACTTGGCAAACATCGATCTTAATTAAGATTTTTTATAATTCGGGTCGATGCAACCTACCTTAAATTATTTTTATATAATAAAATTTTTTATTTAAATTTAATTATAAAAATTAAAATTAAAATAATTTTTATAATTTTTAATATTATTTTGAATAATGAAATTAGCTTTCAGGCTAATCTAAACCCGACCCAACCTAAGCCTGAGTGAGAAAAAAATTTTTTATCAAGCTCTAATTTTTTCTAAAAAAGCGTTTTCATACTTATTTTTCCATATTGAAAAAAAAAAAAATTTTAAATAATTTTCTCACAATCACATTCAAAACGCCAGGATTTTCCCATTTGCTTACTTGCGAAGTGTAGATAAATCTCAGTTCCCATCAATTCAATTCTACTAGCAACTTCCTGAACTGTGTAATATTATATTGGAAAGTAATCATAAATTAGGCAAAGCTAAGTGTTATTTAAGTAACCAATCATCAGATAACATAACTATATAATCATGACTTTCATTTGAAAAAAGAAAGAAAAAAATCTAGTTGTGTGCCTCTTTAGAACATTTAAAGGACACATTCTTGCATTAAATATGTTGTTCTTTTACAAGCTTAAAAATCAGTATAAAATGAGGAATTTAAATAACGATAATAATGATTGTTATATTGTGATAAAATATTTGTTATTTTTATAAATTAAATGTGAAATATATTTAAATATTTGTATAAAATATGAAATATACTGGGATCAAACTAAGTACATATTGATAAATTTCTACTAGATAGGGATGGCAATGGATGATAAATTTAAGATATTTATCATTATTCGATTCATTTTTTGTTATGATTAATTGATCTGTTTATGCTAGTTCAGATAATTTTTATATTTGAACATTAGATTTATTATCTGTAGTAAATTCAAAACAGATTTGGATATGAACTTTTGGACATCCGTTAGCTAAAACCTTTTAGTTTTGATGCGGATGGTGTTGGATATTAAAATCTATTATCCTAATTCACTTTATTTATACATATAACATATTCAAATATTTAAATTTGATATCTATTTACGCATTTAATTCTTATTTAATTTTATATTGTTATCTTTTAAATTTCAAATATTTAATAAATATTTCTATTTAAATCAAATATAAATTTAAATAATAATATTTAAATAATAAGTAGATAATAAATATATTTAAATATTAAATAAATTATTTAAATATTTTAAAAATTATAAATATTTAATTTGTTACCGTTTCATAACACGTAACTCAAGAAAGTTAAGAAAATGGAGGACATTCAACAATAAAATATAAGTGATAAATCCTTTTCAAGTGTAGACAAACAATCTTTCAGGTGGGCTTCTTCTTCTTTTTTTTTTTTTTTTTACTTTTTTATTTCATTTTCTTAGTGGGTATACAAAAACCTTAAACTAAGAGAACATGTCAGCCAAAGAGAAAAGCAAATAAAAAGGCTAATTTCATGTTGCTAAGCACTAAAGGGGATTTTGATAAGAGCATGTAATAAGAAACTTTCTCTTTGCTGAAATTAATGCTTAATTGCTTTACATTTGTTTGTTTGTCTATCACAGAAGTTTTCTAGTGGTCCAAAAGTTTGAATAATAAGTTTGGAGATAATTATATTCGGATTTGGGTTAATCTCTTATACGATATATGTTTAATATAAGTATATTTATTTAAGGTTAGAAAGTTAGCTCGATCTAAGATGGGTTTAGATTTTTATTTTTTGATCTGACTTGAACTACTATTTATTAAATAAAATATTATTTTTATTTAAATTTAGTTATAAAATATATAAATATTTTTAAAAGATTTTTTCAAAATTTTATTTTTTTTACAGTCATTTGAGATTTCAAGTCGGGTTGGGCCAAATTTAGGTCAAATTTTTTTTTCGGACTAAAGCCCGACTCATGATTAAGGTTAAGTATGAGTATATTCAATTTTTTTCTAAATTTTTTCATATATTTAAAGCATCATACTCAAGTGCATTCAAAAATATGTGACAACTGCCAGATACGAAAAGTATGGAGAAAATGAAAACTGTACATAAATCTATTTGAATAGGCGGTGAGATTAAAAATGACAATAGCAGTAAAATTAATTACTATAGCGAAAAGATTAAAATTAGTAATAGAATATGTGTTTGGATTTCAAAGTAGTGATAGCAATAAAGTGAACTATAGTAAAAAGAAAAGAAAATAACCACTAAAGAGATTATATAAAAATGTGTATAAATAATAACTAAAATTATTAAAGTTATTTTTATATTAAATAATAAAATTTAAATATAAATATAACTTATATTTATGTTTAATAATAATTAAAAATTATATCTATATTTAAAAAATAAATATAAAAGTAAACAATTTAAAAATATATAAAATTAAAAAATTAAAAGAGAAATTACTCTTCTACCTAAAATACAATTATTCATTGAAATTTGTACAAGATAAAAAACGTAACAAAAGTACATTTGGATGCACCCTAGTGAGGTGCTATCAAAGAAGTAAGTACTGTATCAATAGATGTACTGTTTTTATTTTAGTATCGGTGTATATAAATATCGGTGTGTTTTGGTTTACCATTTTAGGTTTATCAAATTTTGAACATTTTTAGTTTATATATATGAAAATAATTTTCAAAATATGAAATAAATAAGATTTAAATAAATTTCATATATCAAATATTAATTATATATAATGTTCTAAAAAAACTTTATTAAATATAAGAAGATCAATATCTGTCTAAGTAGTAAGATAGGAATTTTTTAATGGCTGTCAAATTTACGAGTAATTTTATCTACTACTTATCAAATTTATGAGTAATTTTATTTAATATTCATCAAATTTATAAGTAATTATATCTAATTCATCAAACTTACGATCAATATCAATCTAATTTTTTAAAAAACTTATGTTATGTTCCTGCTAGTACAACAATTTTTAACTGATACAATCGAAATAAACTAATAACTACTGATATGATCGATAACAAACTAGAACCATACTAAAAGTTATTGATATCAGTTTAATTAAAAATTGATATGTAATAATCGATATAATCGATACCGATATAATATCGGCAACCATGGATGCTATACCAATGGGGGAAATTTCCCCACAAAATAAGGCCTAAGACAAAGACTAGCTATAAATGAATATATAAATATATATATAGTTTGATTTGCCATGAATACTAATTTGCAATAAATTCCCTTTATTGCTTGTGTCCAACAGGGTTAGATTGGGTTGGGCCTGAGCCCAGCCTATGATTGTTAATACACGTTTTTTGTATGAAACCAAAACGCGCTCCAATCTTAGCCGAATAAGGTTGACCAAAATTTGATTATAGATTTGAGCAGTTGTATATTTAATGTATTTTATCATATAAAAATTATATTTAATATATTTAATATTTATATAAATTTTGATATATTAATAATTTATATAATATAAATTTTAAAAATATATTAATATCGTATTATGTTTTAATTATTTTATGACATATTATATTTAAAATTATCGTGACTAATTGATAAAAATCGATTAAATCAACCGAAAATGGTACTCTTTGATTCATTCAGTTCAATTTGGTCAATTTAAGTAAAAGTTGATTCTGTAATTTGATTTAAATAAGTTTATTTCTTTCGGTTTGCAGTTTTCTATTTCTTGACAAATAATTAAAATAATAAATAAATTATATGTTATTATTTATATTAATCATGATAGCCCAATTATTCTACAAAACCATTATCATACTACTCATCCCCAACCCTATTATCTTACCCAAACTCATTACCACTGATCAAACTAAATTGATTAATTTAAATTTAAATTTTATAATTATTTACATAAAATTTGATCGATTTTTGATACTTAATTTATTGATTTAATATTAAAATTTTAAAATAAAATCAACCGAATGCTCACGTTCACAATCAAAGCAGTCTCTCTAATTTTTAATTGAAGATGTATTGTTTTATGAATAAGGCCGATGTTCCTAATAATTAATTATATCTTAATTGTATGTTTATTTTATGTGATAGAAGACTCTGACCCAAATTCGAGCAGCCTCCACTAAATACTTTTGATTTGATGTACTTCTAACATAAGCATTATTTTTATATTCTCCATTAATTTATTCAACATAAGCATCTAGTGGGGTCGGATTGGACCGACTAGTTTGTATAGACAAGATTTTGTATAATTTTTAAATGATTTTAAATTTAAATAAATATTATATAATAAATAATTAAAAATATTCATTGGTTCAGTGTTATGGTTTTTATCAATTGGATTTATTTAAAATCAATTCAAATGATTTTCGATTTTTTAAATAATATCGAACAAAATCGAACAAATAAGCTTTTAATTTTCGACCGAACAGATTTAATGAATCATGTTGATTCGACTTTTTATCTCATCTCATGTTATATATACAAATTCATTTCTCATTTGTAAAAAGTTTTAACAAAATAACCTAATTCAACCTTCCGAATTAAAAATATAAATATATTAATCATTGAATTAAATATCCTATTAATATATATAAACAAAAATAAATGGCTCTTATTCTATAAAACATTAATGTCTTGATATTATTATTTGCATGTCTTGCTTATTCAAACTTATTGATCCAGACTAAAAGAGTAAAATTTACGATTTATGTGTTCGTATCATATTTATATATTTTATTATATCATAATCGTATTTAAAGTATTTTATATTTAATATAATTTTAATACATTAATACTTTATATTATATTATTTTTAAAAATATATTTTTATATTATTTTATATATTTTTTATTCATATTATTGTATCTAATAATATCAAATTTAATAAAAAAACACATATCTTTTTGCTAATAATGATGGATTCCATTTCTCTTTTAAAGTTTGTTTGGTGGAGCCCTTTCCGCATGTGAAATAATAATGTCTTTGCCTCTCGATCAACACAAGTTGGCCTTTATTGTATTTTAGCATCCAATGAATGAACCCATTATGGGGGCTTAACCCCACAATATTCTTTCCTCACAAGAATTCTTATAAATAAAGTCCATCCATTGAATATAGTTACACCTTACGAACTAAATATTTATATCATATTTATATTATTTTTATATTATAATTTTATTTAAAATATTAAATTTTAATATAAATTTTAATATATTAATAATTTATATTATATAAATTTTAATATTTTTATATATTCATATCATAATTATATTATTGTAATTCATTACTTTTTCAACTTAAGAAAAAGAAATTTTGGCCTGCTTGAAAACTTCAAAAGAGCCGAGACTTAAACCAAACAAGTACCATTAATCACTACTTACATGGACCAGACCGCAGCTTTTTTTTTTTTTTTTTCAAACTGCTTACTCAAGTCCGATTCAACTATAATTCAAGTTGGTTCGACAATCCGTTTCATTATTTACGAAATAGTAAAAATTTATTTTTTAAATTAATATTATTTTTATAATTAAATTTAAATAAAAATATATTATTAATAAATAATAATTTAGATCAAATTAATCTGAATTTATTAAAACTTTACTCAAAGCTCAACTCGTACAACTGAACAGATAATTCGACCCTTGAACAGGTCTACTATTTCATTAGTATTGTGATAAGATTTGTTTGTCTGGAAAAAAATAACATAGAAAGAACAAGAATCAGGCTTCCTGTCTCAAAGGCAAGACTTAACCAGAAAGCAAGAAACAAGTTGGAAGATGGTTGTTCCAAAAGTCTTTGATCAATTTCAGGACACTGTAACTTAAGTACAATAAGCACGTTTTGCAGCAAAATACATTTTAATCAAAGCAAAGTTAAGAATTCATACATTTAAAGGGTAGGGCTTTCCAGAGAAAGCGATGCTATCGAAGAGTTAAAAACATGTGAATGGTTGTTCAAATCCATACAAATCGGGCTGATTTTTGGATGATCCTTGCTGGCTGAGCAATATCCCATGTGAGAACTGAAGCCAGTTTTATTCTTGCATGGAGGACAAAGGACTGCTGATTCGGTAACATGAACATCGAGCTTATGAACCGAAACTTGAGCCTTTCGCCACCCGAGAGCTACTACCTTCTACTAAGTACTAACTTATCGAATCAACTAACTCACAGGACATACCAAATCGCCGCATTCGTTGCTCTTCTTTCTTATTCTTAACTAAAAAGCCTTCCTCGAAACAGTTGTTCAAATTGATTACTCGTACCTTGCGAGCCATGGTCATGAAGGTAAGGTAGGGTGCGGCATACACCAACCGGAAGCTATAGTATCAGATTGCATAAATCCGATCAACTTCAACTTCGGAATTACTGAAGTCGGACTGACGCCAAGAGTTGGATCCACTCCTCCTTGAATTCTTTCCCCTCTTCCTTCTAGTCCTCTTGGATTTCACCACATAGTAAGTCATGGTTCCAAGAACCCCAGCCATTATCAGACCTCCTACAACGGTAACCAAAATTGCAGCCCACTTATGTTTCCGGCCAACCACAATATACGAGGAGGCCATGAAAGCAACCGAAGTACAGACAGAAGCCAACCACATCAACTTGTTAATCACTTCCACGACCTGTCTCTCAGCTTTGGTTTCACCTCTAACCAACGTAATTTGAACAACGACGACAGCCAAAGAGGTGAAGAGAGCGATAGCATTGAAGATGAAGAAGATTTTGAAAGAACGAGAGCCTACCACCACAGCGACCCCGCTATCCTGATCCCCTCCAGGCACAGTAAATATAGCTGCGAAAGCAACAGTGGCAAATAGAACAGCCACCACGGTCACCGAATTGGTGGCATTGTTGATTCCTTCTCGATGGAGTTTTCGAAGTTCCTTTGAAATATTGTGAACATTTTTGTTGGTTCTTTTGGTTTGCTCAAGCTGTGTATGGACATCTTTCTTGATTTGCGTCACCGTCAGCCTCAACTCATCCCTCGGTTGATTCAGTTCGTTAGCTCTGAGAGCGCCATAGCGAGAAAGGCAGCTCTTTATTTCTGAGGACTCTTCAGAGAGGGGAAGCCCCTCAGCTATGTCTAGGGCTGTTTTATGGTCTCTGGTGAGTGCGTTGACATTTGTATCGGGAAGTGACAACAACTCGTTTACGATCTGCAAAGAAATATGAAGATTCGATTACATGAACTGTTTAGTAAAATAGCAAGAAACAAAAAGGAAGTGAGAGAATAGTTGTACCTCGGCTCTCTTTTTCCTAGTGGCTACATGTAATGCCGTGTTCCCAAACTTGTCAGGAAGCATCACAATAGCAGCATCTGCCTCGAGAAGCAACTTCACCACCTCACAGCTCTGTCCTTTAACAGCCATGTGCAATGCGGTCTGTCCTTTCTTGTCGGTTCTTCTTGCCAATTGTGGATCTTTGCTCAGCAAAGCTTTTACAACATCTACATGCCCCTGTCGAGCGGCTAGATGTAATGCATTTTTCCCATTCGATCTGGTACTCTCTAGCAAGCCACCATCCCTCGATAGCAGCTCGTTGACTACTGCCGTATGCCCTTTGGTAGCTGCAGAGACAAGGGGGTTCGCGTTTGACGGACCAAAAGTCTGGCATAGATTAGGGTCATGGTCTAGCAGCACCTGGACAATAACTGAAAGGAAAGAACCCAGGTGAGTCTGAGTGTTCCCTCCTAGCATATACAAAAACACAACTGAAACCAGACCATCAATTCCACAACCAGCTTGTACAAAAGCAAACCAATAAGAAAGGCATTTATTTATTCCAATATTACTCTAACTCTTCATTCTTCTTGAAGTACCTGTGTCTGACGCACATTCGGACATGGGTATGCGGATATGACCCTCCAAAAACCCGCTAAATACATGGAAAAACTTGAAAAAAAATTGAATATACCCATGTCATACAATACCCATATCCAACACTCACACCCGAGTCTGAATAACATAGATTTATTCACTATTTATAGTCCATATCATATAAAACGTATGATGAAGATTGTCCTGAAGGTTGAAACATGATGGTGTCTCATCATTCAGATTAATCAACTAATCACATAGCACATAGCTATAACTCATTCATAAAATAGGGACGACAATATTGTATTTGTTATCTTCAACATTCTAAAAAAAACTAGTCAGGCTTATATCTCCAACATAATCAAACTACAAGTTAATAATAAAGAACTCGAACAACCAATCCAAATGAAAGAAAACTATAAGCAAAATTACATAGCCAAAAGCTCAACATTATTACCATGGTGCCCTTGACTAGCGGCAATATGCAAGGGATCAAACCCGGTTTTATTCTTCTTAGTAAGAGTCTCTTTATTTGAGTATTTTAATAACTCCTTGACAACATCAAGATATCCTTTTTCCGCAGCAGTAAACAAGGCTGTCTCCCCCAACTCATTTACCTCATTCACCACGCTTGCCTGTATCTCCGAGACCTCCATATCAATATCTTCCCCGCTTGCAGTCCTCATCATCTGCAAATCGATGTCAGCAAGAATCTGCTTTACAGCTGCCAGGTCACCACGCTGTGCTGCCAAGTGCAGCTCGGTGTCATTATGGCGTCCTGTTACCTGCTTCACGTATTTCTTTTTGCCAGCCTGATCGATGCGCTTGCCGGAATTTGATAGGACCAGAGCTGGCGCTGTTGCTGTAGATGACGGTGATGGTGTTACTGAGGTTTCCCCAGTACCGAAACTGGAACTGGTGAGGCTACTTGACATCCGATCAATCCGCTTGCCAGAATTTGATAGGATCAGCGCTGGGGCCGTTGCTGTTGAGGATGGTGACGGCGTCGTTGAGTGTTCTGTGATACTGGAACTAGTGAGGCTACTAGCCATCCTATCAATCCGCTTGCCAGAATTCGGCAGGATCAGGGCAGGAGCTGTTGCAGTTGAGGATGGTGATGGCGTTGGTGACACTTCGACAACGGAACTCTGACTCAGCTGTGGAATCACTTGTCCTTTCTCCAGATCCATCTCTCTACCTAAACAATCAATCATTAATAAGAAAAAAATCAAAGTTTTTTCATAAATCCTTCATTGAAATGATAAAACTAAGCTCCATCAACCAAAAATGTAACAAAAAGTAATTTTATTTTTCAGCTTCTATTGATGAACCAATCACAAAAAATGAAGCCACCTTCCGTTGTTTCACTTTAATTCTTAATTTCGGACTAAAACTGCCTAAAAAATAGAAAACCAATCGAAATCCCATCTAATAGAAAACCAATCGAAATCCCATCTCTCTTTTCTAATTAATTAAGCTCCAATGGATCAAGATACGTACTTGATTGCTAAAACTGTATTTTCCTAAGTTTCATAATACTCAATATTCTTTCAGACGGTAAAATTAAGCTAAAATTCAATTAAAAAAAAAAGAAAAAAAAAAAACATCTTTGTTTTTCGGCAGAATTAAGCTGATTGCAGTTTTAAAAGAATCAATTATGTGTTTTGAAGAAAGAATCAATACCCAGAATCAAAAAGTGAACTTGTAAGCTGAAGGAACAAATTTTACAACAAAAAATTGCGGAAAAAAATTAAACAGAAATGATGACGATTGCGATGATGATGATGAAAATTTAAAGATGGGTCAAAGGAGAGTCAACAGTGTTACCTTCTTGGATTGAAGAAGATGCCAGGGCTGTAGAAGAGAGAGAATCAAAGCTGAGAAGAACATATATATATATATATATATATATATATATATATATAACAAAAAAAAAGGAGGAGGGGAGAGAGAGAGAGAGAGAGAGAGAGAGAGTAGTGTTTGACAACTAGAAGTAAAGGTCAATAAGAAACCAGCAATCATAGTTGAGTTTCGATTTAAAATTCTTTAAATTTTTTGAAGTTTAAGTAAGTTACTTTGTTATTTAAAATAATATTAAATTTTAAAATTATTATTATATTAATATTTATAATTAAATTTAAATAAAATTATATTTAAATATTTAAATAATAATTTGGATAGGTCAAATTATAAAATCTCATATTTAAACTCAACTCACAAATAAATATAATTATATCATATGAAAAATATTTAAAATAAGATACAAAATATAATATGGTTTTAAAAAATAATATGATTATAATGTAAAATTTATAAATTTTTAAAATCTATATAATATAAATTATTAATATAAAAAAAATAAACTTAGAGATATCAATGATGAAAAAAATGGGCCAGACGTTTAGACCAATCAATTGGACCTATTCTATTGAAATCGAAGGTCAATTTGATCTGGTGTTATATATAAAGTAGGTGCTTTTTAAATTAATATAAAATCAATTCCATAGATTAAAAAAACTTATCTTTTTTAAATTTTTGTAAAAAAATTTTTATAAATAATAAAATTTGAATTAATAACATACTAAAATTACATTAAAAATCAGGTCACTAAATCAAAATACATATTTTTATTAATTATTTATTATATTAATTATTTATTTAATATAAAAATATTTTTTATATTTAAATTATTTTAATTTAAATTAATTGATTCAATCGATCGCGCCGATATAACTTATTATAACAAAAATCACACAAATTTTAGCTTCTACTCCGATTTTTTTTTTCCTTATGTTTATGCAAATGCATGAACCGTCCAATCTAGCAAAAAGGAAGACAGAAGCCGGCTAAGGGAGGCGTTTGGGGAATTTTCCTTTTTAAAATAAAATAATTTCATGTCAGGAATCAGAACTTAGTAAAATCCCACTCATTTTTAAGTTTGTGGAATCAAAATAAAGAGAATTATTTATTTATTTTTTTACCTTTCATCGAGACAAAATTATGTTTTAATGGATTTTTTTGGGAGAATTTCATAAAAAAGAAATTAATAAATAATTATTAAATAAATATAAAAATAAAAAAATAATTTTTTAAAAAATAATAATTATTGAAATTGTTAATAAGGAGATTACAATTACCTATCTACCCCTCTCTTTGTTTAACGTCTCTCTTCTCTACTACTCCCATTTAATTATAAATGTTAAATTCTAAATTACTATTTAAAAATAAAATAATTAAAAATATTTTATATTAAATTTTAAATTATTATATTAAAAATAATAAAATAAAAAATTTATATTAATCTCAAATTAATATATAAAAATAATAATTAAATGTGTACGTGTGTCTTGATGTACGTGTGAGGATATAGAAATGTACAACAAACTCCAGCAAAATGTACAACTAATTATAACTAAATGTACAACTAATTACACCTAAATGTACAATTACATTTTGAAGAATATACACGATCCTAAAACGGATCCTACGCTCTACTATGCACCCGTGAAACATGTGAAAATATTCAAGAGCAATGGTGCTTATTCGTAGGACAACATATATGACAATCACGTGAGGCAGACAACATATATGACAATCACGTGAGGCACACAACAAGGTATGCAATTGTTGTACATTGCATAAGACATGTTCATCGAGCGCGTGGTATGTGCATTACGAAATGCACTTACATGGTGGATTTGTGTAGGGAGCATCAAGAGAAATCAATGCTTATATGTGTCTTGATGTACGTGTGAGGATATCGGAATATACGACATACTCCAGCAAAATGTACCTGTGAAGCATTGATTTCTCTTTATGGAATATATAAAAATATTTTTACAATGGTATTTAATATTTTTATTTGTATTTTTATTATTTTTAAATAATTTAATAAAAATATTTTTATTTTTATTATATAATATATATTAATGCAATAAATATTAAGTAATTTATAAATAATATATATTATTTTTAATTTTTTGAAAAATGATTTTAGATTTAATATTAATATTTGTTATTATTTTTTAAATAGTATTTTAATATATATAATATATGTATAATATATAATACATTATGTATGAATATATAACATATATTATTATATATTATATGTAATATAAAATGTATATAATATGTATAAAATATATATTTTATATAATTTATATTATTATAAATATATTTAATATATAAATATGTAAAATTTATATTATATATAATATAAAAAGGGGGAAGTTGATTCTTTTACAAGGGAACCGACTCCCCACATATCAATATGTGATAATTTAATATTTAATATAAAATATTTTTATTTTTATATAATATATATTATTTTTAATATATAAAATATTTAATTTTTATTATTTTGTAAATATTAATTAGAGATTTAATATATTTTTAATATTAATTCGAGATTTAATATAAAATATTTTTATATTAAATTATTTTTAAATAGTAATTCAGGATTTAATAAGAAATATATTTTTATTTTTATTTTTATTATTTGTAAGTGATAATTTGAGATTTAACATAAAATATGTTTTTATTTTTTATTATTTTTAAATAATAACTCAAGTTTTAATTAAAATATTTTTATATTTTTTATTTTTAAATAATATTTTTAATTTATATTATTGATATATATAATTTATATATAAAATATATATATATATACATACGAGGGAGAAGCAGCAGAGAAGAGAGACAACAGACAAAGAGAGGGATAAATAGGTAATTATAATCTTTTTATTAATAATTTCAATAATGTTATTTTCTTTCTTAGAATTATTTTTTCACTTTCACTTTTATTTAATAATTATTTGTTGATTTCACTTTTTTAGAATTCTTTTATTTTATTATTTTTTATGTAGAATTTTGTCTTGTGAATGGGCTATAGTAATTTGAAAGGTTAATTAAAATATTATTTAGGGTTTAATTTAAAGGGTCAATAGTTATGAGAATCTTGAATTTTTTTAATTTTAATAATTGCTTTAATTTCATAAAATTTGGAATGTAAAAAATAAAAAATAAAAATTAACCACCGCAGTTAAAACTCTATTATATATGAGAGAATTTATTTTATAGACAAAGGATAATTTTAATAGGTTAAGATTCTTTAAATCTTGGTCATTGATTGACTAATTATTTCAACTATATTAGGGTCATTGAATGATTGATGCAATGATTAAAACTCCAAGTAATCTCATTAGATTTTTTCGTTTTCTTTTCTTAATTTAGGTATCATATTACACTTTTTTCGATAATTCAATAGTTGTTTTTTGGGAGTTAAAAAAAATAGAAATGAATATATTTGTTTGAAAAAAAATACTCTAAAAGAAATAGATGCCCTATTTTAACCCCCTCCCCCCCTCCCAAAAAAAAAATCAAATGCTACTTCAAAGGGTATAAAAGGAAAAGCATAATTATTTTGCCTATTTAGTACTAATTGGAAAGGCAATGAGATAGTAAATGGAATAGTAAAATTATATTTAGATTAATTTATTGTCATATTCCAACACCAAAAATTCCCATGTCTTTGCCTAATTTGGTTTCCTTTTGTCCTTTTTTTTTTTGGATTCTCCTTATCATGACTAGGTAAAGATTCGACAAAATGGAAATAACATAACACTATTGAGATGAAGATTGATTCATGCATCTAATATAAGCATTTTTCTTTTCTTTTCGATACAGAAAAGGCTTCATTTCGGGATAAAAAGAAATGGGTTACAAATTATATTTATTCATGAATTGAGTTACTTGCTCAACTAATACGAATCAAGCTTTAAATAAGATTTTGAGAATTCAGACCGATTCGGCTCAAATTACATTTAATAATAAAAATAATATTTTTATTTAAATTTAGTTATAAAATATATAAATAATAATATAAAATAATATTTTAATAACATAATGAATAGTGAAATAGGCTTTCGGGCTAAACTGACATGGGTCTAGGCAAAAATTTTTGAAAGTTTCTTGGCACGGCTCAGCTTGACTCATGAATAAGTTTACTACATATGCTAAAATCAAATTTTAAATTTATTAAATATTATATTTTAAAAATAATTATAAAATCAACTGAACTAAACTCAAAGTACTAACCTAAGCATTCTTCCTGCCTCTTATTTAGTGATTTGAAGTATGGAAATTATTCTTTTAGCCCAAAACAAGGACTGGATATAGTTTGTGGGCCATTTAAGGTTAAGCCCAACTCCTATAATGCCCAATGTCACTCCTTTGGGCTATCCTTTTTTTTCTCTGTAAATCGTTCCTTTGGGCATAAACCTTCGTAATCGGTTAACATGTACATGTGCCCATTGCTTGGACCCCTTTGGTCGATTTTTGTTTTTATAAATTAATCAAACTAAATTCAAATAATAAAATAAATTATTTGTTTAAGATTCAAATCATTGAAACCAAATTTTTTTTATTATTTAAAATATATAAAAAATTATAATTTAATTTAAATAATTTTTATTTATTAAATAATAATTTAAATTAAATTAGATCAATATAAATTTAAAATATTATTTTAAATTCGACTAATTTAAACTAAAACTGTCCAAGACAAATTTAGATTCATTTAGTGTTTCTTTTTTGAGGTGCGATGTCGGTTTCTTCACATCTTTCCATCTCCCTCTCCTAGTCCTACCAAGCCACACACTTCTCCATCACATTTCCTCCTGCATTTACCAAGTTTATCTAATACAATATTGTCACATCATAATTCTATACGGTTGGATCGTATTGCAGTCTTAAATTTTTAAAATTTTTTAAAGTTTGAATCAGTTTAAAAATCTATTTCATTGTTTATTTATTAAAATATTTTTTATATTAATTTTATTTATTTTTATAATTAAATTTAAATAAAAATATTATTATTAATTAATAATTTGGGTTAGGTCAAAACGTACTCGAATTTTTAAAACTTTATCCAAATCCTAATCCGTATAAGCTAGATAATCTGGCCCATGGATAAGTCCACTTTATTCCTAATTGAAGTATTTCTTAGTAAAAATTTTACTTATTCCTCCTCCTCCTCCTTATTCTTTACAAAAGGATTGCAACTTGTAGCCAAAAAGGAGTTACAATAATGAGATTTGAATTTTAAAATCACTAAATATGTTTTACTTTTTAAAAACAACATAATGGACCGATCAATTTAAATTTCAAACTCATAAAAGTAACCATTTGAAACACAAAATTTACTTCTTTTCCTAGTGCGAATACACCACTACTATACGAGCCCTAGACTTGTTCAATGATTGCATAGTTTGCCTGACTCAATAAGCTTAACCTGACCCGATTAAGTTTGGGTCCAAATCATTATTTATTAATTAAAATAATATTTTTATTTAAATTAAAATATAAAAATATAAAAATATTAATACAAAATAATTTTTTAATATTTCAATATATTTTAAACCATAATTTAAGTCATTAAGCTCGATCAAACTAAATTTAAGTCTGAACTTTAAATTTTAAATTTTTTTAAAACCGTGACCCAATCCACGAAAGGTCCATATACTTTCCTAGACATTTATTTCAATGCACTTCGCTAACACCAGACAATTTCCACCGTGAACACATATGCATTTTCATCTTCTTTCCTCGATATAATCCCTTTGTTTTAGAGTCCATTGAAGTAGATTTGACAATATTGTGTCGTGATATATAAGCATAATTTTTTTTTATTCTATCATAATCATATGTGTTATGTTATTTATTTATATAAATTTTAATACATTAATAATTTAGATAATATATAAATTTGACGTATTCATACATTTATATCATATTATTTTAATTTTTTGTATCTTATCCAAAATTATCATGATTAGGTTGAAACAAATTTGGTTCAATAATTAAAGATGACAACTAAATCTATGGACCAAAGCTGAAGTGAAAACACATTTATGCCATATCTAGCTGGATTTGGGCATAGGAAGAACCATTTGGAATTAAAAATGAAAAATCAGATTCATAACATTGACAAGCATTATGATTTTAAAGCAAATATTACATAGCAAGGAAAATCACTAATTTCGTTTTGGTAGCTAAACAAATTAATATATAGTTTATGAAATTTTAGCAGATGGGTACTAATTAAAAGCGGAAATGTTGGCTATTACACCCTAGAGAAATACGTAAATTTTGAATTAAAATAGGGGGCATTTCATAAGAAAAATTACCCTCACATGCTTTAGTAAAAAGGGAAAGAATAGTTTTTAGAGGAAGAATTATCCTCACATTCTAGTAGAAGAAAGAATTGTCACTATGCTAGAAGTGTTTAAGGTCGAGTCATTGTTTTAATTTTTTTATTTTTTATCTAAGTTTATGTTGAGTCTCGTTTAATCTTGTTTGAAAAGCTTGTATTATTATTTAAAATAATATTAAAAGATTAAAAATATTTTATATTAATATTTATAATTAAATTTTAATAAAAAAACTTTTTATTACTTAAATATTAATTCAAGTCAACTCTAATTATAAAACTTTTATCCAAACTCAAATCAAACAAATTACAATATATCTACTTATTGCATAATTCTATCGTGGTCGCGGACTCAATCGTGGTTCATAGTTGCCTGAGCTCTACATGATACATAAGGATGTCGCGGACTTAAATTTGGTAGCATTTGAAAGAATTTCATAATATTACAAATGTTACATAATGGACAAAATAAATACAAGGTTGCATTATTGGTTACATCGCAGCCGTTAAGTTGGGTAACGGTTGCATTTTAAAACTGTGGTTACGAATAAGTTTAGGGTTCACTTAAAAAAAAAAAAACCTGAAATCCGCGGCCTATTTTTTGCTGCTTTTATTATTGATGTGGGACTTGAAAAGGTAAGAGTCAATTGTCCATCATGGTTTCGGTTAATGCTGCGGTAAATGAAATACAATGGCCAACCAATAGTCCGTTACGTTACTTGGACTTGAAGATGACTTTATGATATAAATTGGATTTTATATTTTATTTTATATATGTGTTTATGCATAGATACTTTAATAAAAATAATATTTCATAGCATATGTATATGTATATATATATAAGCTTAAGGTCAATATTTGACAAAGTAGTTTGCAGAAGTTCTTTCATATATATAATACATATGGTTTTGGTCATTAAAATCAAAAGTCCAATACTTTATCTGCAGATCATATGATTATGAGTTATATAGATATATAAAGTACAGACATATGCTTCAAAGTGTCGAAGTATCCACATGTATCCGATAGAGATACATTCCAATACAATAGAATACGTGTTGGATATGCAATGACATATCAAAAAATAAAAATAAAATAAGATACGATCAAAATATGATCAATACACGATTGGTTATGTTCAAACATGACACGTGATGATTTTTTTTTTTTTTTGCATTGCGTTGGGCTCAAATCTAATTTTTCTTTTTTTCCCCCCTAAAACTCGACCCTTTTTTAAAAATGAGTCCTATATATTACCTAAATTTATTTTTAAATTTAATATTTTTATTTAAATTCTTTCAAATATTAGATAATCTTCAAGTTTAAATGAATAACCTAAATAACCTAGTCCATGATAGACCTAACACTTAACCATTCTGCTTAAAAATCAAGATGTTTCGAGTTATTAGGACCGAATTATTGCAATGATTCCTCTCCTTTAGGTTGAACCTCCTAAGGGGGTTCCAGACGTCTACATTGCTCTGGCCCTTCCTTTTCTTTAAATATGTATGAATGATATCCGTGGTTAAATTTATGTGAAAGATATGATTTTTCATAAATTTTTAAAATATATAAAAAAATATAAAATATTTTAAATATAATAATATCGAATATATATTCATATTCGATAATATTCATATCTAAATTTTAGTATAATAATTAAACAAAACTAAAATGAGGATTTTTTTTTCCTTTGATTTAGATGCATCAGATTAATCTTTAGCTAGTACCTACATATTTTCAGGTACATGGTGAGCAATTTGAGCTTATTGGCACCGCAAAATTTAAGCAATGTTACTGGATGGGTAGCTGGTTCACTTTAATGTTGCTGATGAATTTATAGTTCATCAGATGAGGTACTCTCACGTGATAAATGAATTCAGTTTTAGTTGCTGGCATGCACTTTAATTAATTATAATAAATAAATGAGCAAAGTTTTCAAATTTCAGCCGACCAAACTGAATCAAGATTTTCTTGTCTCTTTCATATATATATAAAGTTAATACCTATTAATGCTTGGTTTCTTTTTTCAAACTTTTCTTTTCAATTATCCCAAAAGTTTAATTATTATATTTAAATTTTAACGTGTCCCTTATGTATCAAATCAAATGAATGATTGTTGACTTTTATTTGAATTTAAATATATAGAAAAGAAAAGCGCAAGCAGAAAGAAGAATTAGAGTAACATCATATAGTCTAACAGACAATAAGATATTGGATAAATAAATATTAATTAAAGAAGAAAACGGTTGTTTGGATTCAAGAAACAACAAGTTTAAGCGTGGATTAAGCAAATCATTTTTGAAACATAACCAAGTCAGATGAATGATAATTGAATCTGCATGTGAACTCAAATACCAAAAGAAAGGTGCAATTTGAAGAAGAGTTAAGAGTAACGTCACATAGTCGGACGAGCAGTAAAACACTAATGAAGAAAATATTAAAGAATAAAACGATTGTTCGGATTCAAGAAACAATAAAAGTTTAAGCACCCGTTAAACAGATCCTTTATTTATTTATTTTTTTCTAGAATACAATAAACAACAAACTAGTAGATGAAATGAATACAGAAACTTTAATGGTTGCACTTTATGTAGAAAACGTGATGAAATGGAATTTATGATCACCAGCAAACAAGCATGCATCTTTCACAACACTTGATCTGGTTTTTCTAAACAATTGCAGTTTCTTGGAGAATAAAAACCCTATTATCGCAGCAAATTGAATCAAGAAAAATGCAAGGAAAAGAATGATGATTTTGTTTTTAAAAGTCCATCCTAACAAAGTTTAGACACTCATCATTGATCCAACTATACTTCTCAGTATAAGGGCTTACGAGGTTTTTCAATGCGATTGGGTAACGATCTAAACAATCTTCCCATACATTAGCATCTTCCATGTCTTTCTTTACTTCCCAAACACAGTTGTTGCACATGAAACCAGCTCCAAGGCTTATCATTAGAACCCTATCACCCTTTTTGAGCCTCTTCTTGGCTTCCATGTAGCCTAAAACATACCAGAGGCCACCGGCCGATGTGTTTCCGAATCGATGGAGTGCCATTCGAGCTGGTTCGAGGTCATATTCCTTGAGCCCTAAGTTCAATCCGAGTCCATCAATGACTGCTTTCCCACCAGGGTGAATACAGAAATGCTCAATACCTGTCTTGATGTTCAAGCCAGCTCTAGCTGGTTCATGTGTTGAGGTTTTGATCTTGGCTTTGCAGAGTGACACAATGGCGAATCGAAGTAGTTCTCCTATTGGTAGGATTTTGGGTACTAAAACTTTGAGATTCATGGTGAAAGCTTTGGCGGCAGCTTTTGTTAAGCTCCTTGTAAGAAGGAAACCCTCGTAGCCTTGTTCATCTTCGATCTGAATGCAACATCCGTAAGCTTCGTCGTTTGATCCGATGTTGGTTCGAACTGAATGGGCTAATTTCATCAGAGCTCGATGCTTCAGACATGTTTTGTTCGTCAAAAGCACTGAACATCCGCCTGATCGAAACAGGCAGTTCGACAACATCATTGATTTTTCTTTGCCGCAATACCAATGGGGACCGATCGTTTCGGAGCTGACAACAACGGCAAATGAATTCTTGTACGTTTTGAACAGCTGTTGAACCAGGTCGACGGCCACCATGCTCGCACTGCACCCCATTCCCGACAAGCTGAAAGCCTTGATGTCGTCCCTCATCTTGTATCGGTTCACTATTCGAGCAGTCAACGACGGGGCCGGAGCAAACAACGACACGTCGACAATGAGTATATCGATTTGGGACGGTGAAACTCCGGTCCTGGAGAACAGCTTGTCGAGCGTGTCGAACATGATCTCGTCCATCTCGCCAAGAGCATCATCCAGAGTCGGAGTTTCCTCCCGGCCTGCAAGCACATTCCTGGGGCCATAAGTTTCTTCGCCGAGACCCGAATTCACCATTGTCTGCAACAAAAACCTATACTGATCCAGACCAAGATTCTTGTTCCTCAACGCAATTCTTACACAGGCTTCAGTGTCGAGCTTCCTGTCGTCGGTTCCTTTGTAACACTGATACCCCAACATGTAGCAGCCATGGTTTCTCAGTCGAAAAACCCTATTGTAAAAGTAGGAGACAATGCTGAAAAAGAGTGAAAGACATATTGTTATGAAGAAAAACTCCATCAATGGATAGAGAGAGAGAGAGGAACATATGCTTTGAGCTTTGCATGTGAAAACCGCTCATGTCTATTTATACTAATCTTTCATTCTTTCTAGCTTGAACCTCCTAATAGTTAAATTTTGAGGATCAGTTATAATATTATACTAAAATTTATTATATTTGTTAGGCATTTTTTTGATAAAATCATAAAATTTTAGAGTTAAATGGATAATAACTCTGAAAGTTAAATGTCAATCTTCATAAATAACATATCAAAATAATTATTATTAAAAAATATTACACGATAAAAATTATTTTAAAATCACAACGTTAACTATGATACTGACTCTATTTATCTTATGTTTGGCTTTACGAAAACATCAAACCTTTTAACAATAAGTTTGTACTATCAAAATACCACCTTAAAAAACTTTGAAGGTCTACGCTGTATATGTAAAAAGTTAAGTTTTGTAAGACGTTTTGTATAAGTCAAAATAGTAGAACTTTCTATTATACTGCATAAACTGTGTGTGGTGTATGACTTACTTTTTTCCATCCATTTTACCCCTTAAAATCAGATCTTGACATTAAATATTGGGATTTTTTTCTTTTTTTTGTTCTTTAATTTAAAAGTAGTGTTTCAACATTTAAATGCAATGACATTCTCAACAACCTCTATGTATTGGTTACAGCTGTGCTAGTGGGGTAAAGCTCAATTTAACAGTGAGGCTCAAACTCGATGACTGATGAGGCCAGAATCCCTTTCTTTTCTCTTTTTTCTTTTCCTTTTATCTTCTTCCCCCGAGAAAGGAAAGGTTTAAGCATTAACGATCAAATCGAGCTAACTGAAAGTAAGCGATAAAAATTTCTGAGTTTAATTCAAACATGTGATTTGATTTTTAATTTTAATTTAATTTTATTTTATTTTTAAAACTCGATTTTTAAGATAAAAATTGAATTAATTTAAATTTATATAATTAAATTTATTTATTTAAAAAAATAATTTAATTTTTATATTTAATTATTTATTTTTAAATTTAAATTAAAAAATTTTAATATTAATTTAGATATTTAAACCTAGCTCATTCGATAATTTAATGTCGACTTTATGGTCAGATGGTATGAACTGACAACGTCAATATCAACATGAATGGCCTGTTAACGATTTTAGCAGCAAATAGTGGTGAAACAGCCATTAATTCGCAACTGCTGGTTGGTACCTGGCAATTAGGCCAATCACATGGCTTCGGCTTTGCTAGAGAAAAAAAAAAAAAAAAGTCATGCACATAAATCTTGCATGCAAAATAATAGCACGCAGAAGATCTAATGCTCATACATAGCTTGATAGACAATGCATTTATTTAATATAAGTGTCCGTATATTTTACGAAAAATAATTTTTAATTTTTTTAATTTTTATTATTTATTTAATAAAAAATAGTTTAATCAATGAAAAATAAAGTTATTTTTAAATTTTTTTTTCAAAAGCAGAAATTATTTTTTTAAGAAGAGTTCACTATTAAATAATATGATTTTTATATTAAAACTTAATTAAACTTCTACCAAATATTATTATTATTGTTATAAAAATTTAATATTTAATTTTTATGTTAAAAATATTAAAATATTGATATGATTTTTAATATTTATATTTTAAATATTATTAAACATACATATTTAGAGATTAATAATATAATATTATTTATTTTAATAAT
Source organism: Adansonia grandidieri (assembly GCA_038382065.1). Lineage (NCBI taxonomy): Eukaryota > Viridiplantae > Streptophyta > Magnoliopsida > Malvales > Malvaceae > Adansonia > Adansonia grandidieri. Next base: position 7,229,012 of record JBBYHK010000013.1, read on the forward strand.
AAATTATTAATATAATTTACAATTTTAATAAAATATTATTTAATAAAACAATACTATTATTTTAAAAATAAATTGTAACATTATTATTATTTTAAATTTTATATAGTATTTTAATATTTTGTTGGAAAATGTTTTTATATGACTATTTTAATAATAAATTTATATAAATTATACTTTATAAATATTTAATAATAAATGTTTTTAATATAAAATATTAATATTTTAATAACAGAAATTTTAATAGAAATAATATTTTAATAATTTTTATTATATTTTAAAATATTTATATAATTGATATTTCAACAATATATAATATTATTTTAGATATTTAATATTAATATAATATTTTAGTATTAAATAGTATTATTAAAATATTACTCTTTTAATTTTAAATTTAATAGTTTTTAATTATAAATTGTAAAATAATATTTTAATAATAACTATATTATATAAATAATATTTTAAATATTTATATGATTAATGTTTTATATAATAAATAGTATATTTCAAGTTTTTAATATTGATATAATATTTTAGTTTTAAATATTATGATTAATATATTAATATTAATATTAATATTAATATTAATATTTTAATAATAAATAGTTTTTAATATTTTTACACTTAATAATTTAATATTGCAATTAAAAAACGCATATTTTTTTGGAAAATAATCAAACAACCAAAAACATTTTTCATTGAGTTATCTAAAAATCATAAAATCTCAACTTTTCCAAAAAGAATTTTCATTTTTCAGAAAATATTTTTTGGAAGTTAATTTCAACAAAACAAACGGACCCTAAAATCTTATAATTTCGAATACAATACGATTACATGAAATAAACACAGTATAAAAGAAAAAGTAACACAATATAAATACATAAATATTTTAAAATATATATAATATAAATTATTAACATATCGTAACTTATGTATAAATATATAATATGTTAAGCACAATTAAAATATATAAAAATATATAAATATTATACGAATACACGGATTATTAGATCTAGATCTAAGGGGAGAATGGAGATTTCACAAATTAATTACTTAAAATGTGTTACAGTTTTAGTTGGAACTTAAATATATAAATGGAATATTTTTTATTAGTTTAAATTTTTTAAATAATTACTCATTTAACTTAATATAATATTAAAGTTTTCGAGTTCGATTCTTGACAAGCCTTTTTCTTTTTAATAGTTCTTCATCCAATGTCTTGTTATTCATCGGATTATAAGTTACTATTTTTATCTTTTTTTCTTAATTTGTACATTTCTTTTACGCTTGAATTGACGTGCAAATTCATTTATTATTCGTACAATTTGTGTATAAAGACTGTATTACAATTTAAATATAATAATTAAATTATTTTCTATTAGTTAGAAACTTTCGAGATAATTTATTAAATGATGTTGAAGATTAAGCAACTTTTTGCTGGTAAAAATGAATGGGCTGGCCAGTAAAATTTCTTGTTTTGATTGGGTTTATAAATTTTTTGAAAAAAAAAGTTGCTTTTAATAAGTAAATCTGATAATATTAAATATAATTATACAAATATAACATGAATAAATTAATTAAAATATAATGTGATAAGAATAAATACTTTAAAATTTATATAATATAAATTATTAATATATCAAAATTTATATAAATATAAAATATATAAAATATGATTATAATATAACAAAATATATAAACATGCACGGTATAAGTACATCAATTATAATACCTATAATTTTAAGAACAATTACAACAGCTATAAGCAAAATTATTGTGGAAAAAACAGCTATTCTAAAAAGGTCTTACAGAATTATTAAGATAGTGAATTCAAGAGATTAATAGCTTTGGGAGTCCCTTCTTCATAAAATTCACCAAAAAGATACGACAATCCCAAAGGGAAGGAAACCATCCAATCTATTGTTCAGTGTTTGAAGGCATAGACTTTGGTGCCATTCATCGTATTAATGAGGAAGATTGATTGCCATGTTGAAAAAATTGAATCGAATTAATTGATAAAAAATAATTAAATAAAAAATTAATAATTTATTTGTTTCGGTGTATATTATAGAGTCGAGAATTTTTTAAATTAATTGAAAATTAATTGAATTAGTAAAAAATAGTAAAAAAAAAGATTTATTTCAAAAAGAAATTATTGTAAAAAGAAGAGATTTGAATTTTTTAACCTCTTAGTCTTAGCTTTATATTAAAGGCTAATATTTAGTTAAGCACATATTTTGTTAAATATTTATTTTAGTTTATACTTATTTAATATTAAAATTACTTATTTAATATTAAATTTTTTTTTAATGCAATCAATCTTACAAATTTTAGAGAAATTGAATAAAATCAATAATTACCTTTAAAAAATAAAATAGTTTCTAATAGTTATTTTTTAAAATTATATCTCTAAAAAGTGATTGAGGACAACATGCATCTCCAATACTGTTAAATTAGGGATAATATTTATCTCCAAAATTAATAAAGTCAAGATAAAAAAGATATTTTTATTGATTATCTTTTTATTTTATCTTTAAAAATCTTTTATTTTATAATGCAACCAATTCAATCAATTAAACAAATTAAATAAATTAAACTGATGATAAAATATTTTACTGATTTAATCTTTTATTTGATTTTTTAAACAATGGTTGAAAGTTTAAGCTACCCTATCTAGTCTATAAGCATGTATGCAACTGTGAAGGCATAGACTGTGGTGCCATTCGTGATAATAATGAATCAGTGGTTGAAAGTCTTAAATCTTGTTTCATTTTTGGTGCAGCCATGGAAGTAGGAACCAATAAACTTAGGGTTAAAGCTTGACAATTATAGAGATACGATTATAAAAATATAATAAGAATTAATTAAAATATAATAAGATATAATATAATTATACGTTTTAAATTTAATATAATATAAATTATTAAAATTATAAAAATATAAAATATTTTAAATATAATTATAATATAATAAAATATATTAATATAATAAAAATGTACGAATTTTATCATTAAAGCTAAAAGTAAAAACCACTGTAAAACTCACTTTTTACAAGCGGCTGCCTTTCAAGTGCCCATTGTTTTGGAAGAAAACAAGTTCTTTCTTCTTTTTCACTAATTTTTCCAGCTTTCTGTTTTTGGGGCTTTTAAAACCTAATATGGTGAATCTTTTCATGACCTTGGAAATTTTTGGTAAATTTTTTTATAAAATTAAAAGAGAAATTATAAATGAAAAAAATTTGAATCTTAAATTTATTAAACGTTAGTTATTATTAACGATTATAACTGTTATAATATATTTTTTTATCTAAATTTATTTACGGATTGAATTATTGATCCGATTTGATCAACTTATATAATACAAGATGACTTTTAGATAAATTTTTTATAAATTTGAGTTAACCTAAAATAATATTTTAATAATAATAAATTATTTAATTTTAATTATAAAATATATATAAGTATGTTGCTATTATTTATTCATAATCTTTCATGTCAGCCTGAATCTCAAACCTAAATAAAAATATTTTCAAAAAATATTCAACCATGACCCAATACGATCCATTGACATGTCCCTTCCCATCCTTCTTAATGACACAAATGTAATGTATAGGCCTTTGAAAATGACTTACTTCAAAGACAAATATCTCATGAAATTTTATTATATTTAAAATTATTAATTTTAACTTGAATTTAAAAAATTCATTTAACTCAGTTAAAACTTAAACTTAATTTAATAAAAAAAGTTAATAATCCGAAACAGACGAACTTGAATTCAAAAATAAAACGAATCCATAATAATTTAAATTCAAAGTGAACTAAATCTTAAATAAACTGAATATCAAAATAACTAAAATTCAAAATGATCCAAACAATTAACTCAAAATGATCAAACCTAATAAATTCGAGTGTTAAACTTGAAAAACCTAAATTCGATTAACTTGAGTATTAAACTCGATTGATCTGAAACTGAAATGACCTAAAACCGAAATGATCTAAAACTGAAGTGACTTGAAACCAAAATAATTTAAAATCAAAATAAAACAAACTTAAAAATGACATAAAAATTTAAAAAAACTCAAATTGACCCAATCAAAATTAATACAGCTTAAAACCAATCCGACCCTCCCAATTGAAAAGTTTTACAATTATTTCCGCTAATAATTTCAAAAATCAAAAGAATGTAGGATTAACAATTTGAAGAAATATTTCACTGTCCTTGGAAAACCGAAATTTCCCAACACTCTGGTTTTACTCGCTTTGGCCAGTTTTTCCCTCAGTATAGGTAAAAGTTCGTAGATTTCACAATCGAAGTATTTATATATTTTTATATATTATAATTATATTTAAAGTATTATATATTTACGTAAAATTTAATATATTAATATTTTATTTTGAATTAATTTTAACATATTTATATATACACATTATACAAATATTTTTTATGTTATATTTTATTTTTATTTTAATTATTTTTATGTAATAATATCTAATTTAAAATTATTATATCTAAAAAATTATATTTTATTTTTATTTTAATTATTTTTATATAATAATATCGGATTCAAAATTATTATATCTAAAAAATTGTGCACAGATAGTGCATAATGAATTAATACCATAAAAGTTTGTCAGAAAGAGTTCATACATAGCAAGGAGAGAACAAACACAATTTTTTAACTAAAGCCTGCAATTGGCAAGTCATGAATGGGCCTTAAAGCTGACTGAGATGCCCTGTTTGCAATTTATAGAAGTCGGAACCAAGAATCCTGCTAGGGTGTCGGCGTTCCTGGGTTTAAACAGTCTACGACTTGAAATTTTTTATTTTATTAAATTTAATTTAAATCAAATTTAAATTAATTTAAATATATATTTTATTACTAAAAATATTATTTTTTATATTAATAATTTTATTATTTTATAATTAAATTTAAATATAAATAATTTTTATTATTAAATAATAATTTAAACTGAATTAACACAAAGCGGAGCCTGTGTTGAGTGGAACCAAAGTTGCAGATTGTGGTGGTTTTCTGTAACTGTTTTAAGTGTGTATTTCATGTGCTTTTGAAGCTATGCAATTTCGACTCTTCATTTTTTTTTTTTATGTATTTAGATTTGATGTTTATATTATTTATATCTAAACATATGTATAAAAATATAACTCCTAAGATCCTTCTAAATTCATGAAATTACTTTTTAGAAAATTGAGTGTGTCCAACACTCATCCAATTTCGAGTAACTTAGCTTTTAAGCATTTGATATTTGAAACTTCAACGAGAATTTCTTTTGGGTTGCACTTGAATTAGTGATTGATTATCAAATAAGCAGAGCCATGTCTGTTATATATTTCAACTAAAAGGCCATTGCGAAACAAAATACCTTGACTCCATGCCAAGGCTCGATCCGTTTTCGACGACTGAGTTCGAAAAATTTAGAACGTCACCTTAATACTTGGATTAAACCAATTTGCTCAAAAAAAACCCAATGCAGGGCAAAAACCTTCTTATTCCTCTACATAGAAAAACGGTCAAAAAAAAAAAAAATCAAAAAATTGATCATACATTTAACATAATCTGTTGCAGAACATATTTCATAATCAACAAAATATATAATCCTTTGAAACCTGCTACATCTTAGCACTAATTGAACGAAGTTTTATCCGGTAAGATTCGAGTACATCTTAGCAATAACCGAACATGTTTTTCTTTTTCTTTTTTTCTTTTTTTTTTCTCTTGAGTAAGTTCATGATTACAAGGAAACGAAAGAGAAAAGACAAAGATTATCACTCACTTGAACTTGCCGGGCCAACAAGAACTCCTTGAGCTGCGCCCTCCTTCTTGCTGCTTTCATCTTTCACCTCACCGTCAGACTTCTTTATCCTAATTTTGTATTTCGTCTCGAAATCGGCGATCTCCTTTTTCTTCTTCTCCAAGGCCTCATTGAGCCGGGCGATTACCTCCTCGAGCCCTTCTTTGTTCCGTTGCACGGCTGGGAGAACCTCCTTGATGGCTCTCTCCACCAGCACGCCTCCAATCATCCGGTAACACCGTCTTGATGGGTCAAGCGGCTGAATGGCATTTATAACGAGTGAATGCTCGCTCACTTCCATCTCCAACTCAGTGATCTTCGAATAAATTTGATTAAGTTCAGATCTCATGGCTCCATACGTATTTGCAATCACTTGCTCATTTACAGGTTCCTTACTCTCGGATTTGTCCGCCATTATTCTCTGCAAACAACGGGAATAACAATATTAACATCTGCAATCGGTAACGGGAGACACAGATTTGAGAAAGAGCAATAAAGCTCCGACACCAAACTTCTTACGATTTAATTATACAAAAATCTAGTTTACACATTGGAATAATGATATTAACATTGGAACGAATGAAAGAACCAACAGGCAATCGGTAACCGGAAACAGACCACAACAGATTCGAGAAACAGCAATAAAGCTTCGGCACCAAACTTTTTACGATTTAATAACAGGAAGATCTATTTCAGACATTGCAGGTAGAGTATCCACAACGTATAATCTGACACCATTGCCCAAATAGGATTATTTGAATGACCGCCATAGAAAACATAAAACCACAAAAATCCGCATCTAGATGAACTAAAATAGTAGAAAATCCATTTCAAAATTAAAACAAGCTTATTTTCCAGCTGACGACCTCCATGAGAAATTATGTTAACAAAAGTTCATCTAAAGTTGATCAAATTTTCCTATGTACAACCCAACCATTTGCAGTTAATTTCAAAAGGAGATGAAAACCCGTCTCCAGAAATGATACTATTGGTATGCCGAAAACACGACTCCGAAAAGGCCTCATACACCCAATGATTAGGAAAGCAAAAACTCTATGGAAAGAAGTTGTCGTCAGTTATAAAAGCATCAAATGTGAAGGCAAAACCATGGATTCAGCTTCCACTTTGGGCATTACCTCAAGGGGGAAAGGGTTGAGATGGGATTTTGATGGAGATTCTAAGTTCAAGCAGTAGTGCAATTCAAACACAGCTTGTCCCAGACTAAAACATAAAAACACAAATAAAATAAAACCAAAAAAAAAAAAAACCCTAAAATATCTTTTAAAATTTTATTACAAAGTCAATTAAAACAATGATCAAGCTGATATAGAAAGCACTAAAATCAAAAAAATACTGGGTAATTTTTATCATTCAAAATATCACAACGTTACATGATCAAAACAATAGTACCTACTAAGCATCAAACAGTCAATTTTTAGACTTTAAAAGAGATTCAAAAATGGCCCCACTAAAGAAATCGAAAAGAAAAACAAGAAAGGAAAAGAAAAGGGGAAAAAAAAAAAGCTAACCTGGATCTGGGTGTTGGCGAGGTTGCAAATCGGAGAAGCGGACTTACAACACGGGAGAACGAAAATGGTGGGTTCCAGCAACAGGGATGAGAAAACTCGGTGACGTCCGCTGCTGAAGAACAAACATTTTGGGCTTACTTCATTATAATCTCTAAGCTTCTTGGCCCATTAAATTGCATTTGGTTTTAAATTTTAGGTCAGGTTATCTCTCCAGCCCTACAAGCTTAGGTCAGTACCAGTTAAATTACTATTTAATAATTAAAATATTTATTATTTAAATTTAATTTAAAAATATAAATATTAAATTATTTTAAAAATATTTTATTATTTTATGAATAATGATTTAAGCTTTGAGCTTGAGTAAAAAAATAAAAAAAATTTGAATCGTAACTCAACTCACCGACACTTATAATAGATTATCATATTTCTTTTTATTATTTTTTATTATATCTAAGGGTATGATCATGTTACTACCTTTACTTATAAAGTTGAAAATTTTCACTATCAATTGATTATTTTTCTAGTTTTAATTGCTCTAATTTTAAATTTTAAATTAGGGATATTCATACCATTTACATTCATTTTTTATTTAAAATATAAACTTTTTAAAGTCTTTCGTTAATATTTTTAATTAAACTTTCTTTAATATTGTGTTCTTTACAATTATTTTTTGTTTTTGTTTTTACTTCTATTCATTTTATATTTTTATAATTATTTATTAGATATGAAATTGAACCGTATTAAACCAATCATAATTGACAAAAAGCATATTCAAAACCCCATCCATTAATAGGTATACTTTTGAAATTTCGCATTTCAAATCATATGAATATAAACATAACAAAATTTTTAAATATATTAAAATCTTAAACATAAATATTATACACGTATTAAACACATCATGTTTATATACTGTTTTTGCATTCGTTAAATACATTGCATTCGTATCATAGTTTCATATGATGTCCAAAATCTGCTAAAACCCAATATACCTGTAGACCAAAATCTACTAAAACCCAACATACCTGTACACCTGCTCAGGGCTAAAACTCACCTGACCCAATAAACGTGACCCATGTTCAATCAGCTTTTGTAATTGCAATCAACTCAAATATAATTATTATTTAAATAATAAAAAATTATTTTTATTTAAATTTAAATTTATAAAAAAAATTTATAATTTTTAAGTAGTACAATAAACTTTCATATTAACCCAACCTGAAACTGAAAATGAAAAAAAAAAAAAAAAATTTCAAGACCCCAACTTGACCATAAACGGAGCTAATCACCTAGGTTTACATTTTTTTTAAACCCAAACCCCACTTGTATTAGCCGACAAAAATGCCATCTGTAGTGCATACTCCTAGGTGGGAAAAAGAAGACGAGAAAAAGCTGAAATTTCAATCTCTATCTATCAATTGACATACAAATTCACAAGATGATCTGATCAATTACAACATCAGCAAATGTCATCTTTGTCCGGCGTTAAGACTAATTTTTTACTCTAATACCAACCAGTTCGTTTCAAAACTAATTATATAATACTCCCATCCGTGCCTCGTGCTTTTCGACTCTTGACTCGCAAAATGCTATTTCTCCTCCTCGTCTACGTTAGAAGTCCAACATGCTTCGGCTTTCTTAACCGCGACTGGCAACTGGCAACCGGCATTCCAGGCTGACAAATCCGAGTAAAAGACCGATACACAAAGCATAAACTGCTCTTTGAGTAATCTATCAAATGCGCAAATGCAGTAATTATTCAGGCAATTAACAGGAGTGCATGTAGGAAAAAGTATGCATTGCACAGGGGGAAACGAAAGCAGATAGTTAAGCTATGCATAAATGGCAATACAAACTAAGAAAGTGCAATAATAACATAATACTCGAAATGCCGATTAAACAGGCAAATTACGGTTCAAGCAAAGGTAATCTAAAGGCTAAAACGCTTAAATAAGCTCTTGACCTATTTCACTTTTCTTAGGTAAACCCCTATACTTTTATTGTACTCAATAAACCCTTATCTGTTAATTTGTATCCAAATAAGCGTTTATTTCACATTAAATGTTGATTTATATTAAGAGTTCATTTAAGTATAAATTAAGGTTAAGGGCTTATTTGAATACAAGTTAAAGGCTTAACTGGATGCAAATTAATGGTTAATGACTTATTTAGGTGCAATAAAAGTATAGGAGCTTATCTAGATAAAATGGTAAAGTTCAGGGGCTTTTTTGTTATTTTAGCCTAATCTAAACATAATTACATAAATGTAAACCAAAAGTGATACAGAATGCCACCTTAAACTTAATGGTATCAGCTATCTCAGATAATCTAGTTTCGGATTTCTTCAAGTTTCTTCAGAATCTCCCCCGGAGTCCGATCCAACTCATCCGCAATTTTTCTCTGCAAATCCAACGGTAGGGTAGGAAACTGCTCGCACAAATCCCCATCAATCACATCCTGCAAAAAATTATTTCAAACTTTCAAAACCGGAAGTAATATGAACGATAAAATTAGGGCCAAAACTGTCAAAGTTCGCTCAATTTAATAAAAGGCGAACTCTAGTCCAATGGTAATTATTTTGCACCCAAAAGAAAAACATCAACTTTCTCAACATCATTTTTCAAACAAATTGAATCTTTCTTTTGATAAAATGAGAATGAAATGGACAATGACAATGACAATGGTTGATAATATAATGATCATAAAAAAAGGATTAGGTATAAACATAGCTCTCAATCTTCCAAGCTAAAGTAAAATGCAAGATGCTTTGAAAAAGACTTCAATTCTTAATAGCACCAGGAATTGATTTTGTAATCTTTCAAAAAATATAAATAAAATTAACTACATCCCAGACTCATCTCTGAGAACATGAAAATAAACATTTCATATGAGTGTATAAGCACGCAAGAGGTTCACCTTGACAGGGAAATAAGCAGATCTATAAGCCATATGATCTCGTCCACACAACGGAGGGTGTTCCTGTCTCATATGCATCTCTAGGTGAGAAAAGAAGTCAACATCATCACGGGAAGTGAAAGGAAGCAATGCCCCCAAGCTTCCCATTATCGTTCCGTAAAGAACACACTCTCCACCACCTGGTATTAGAGATGCCTTCTGCAAGCAAGTTACTACATCTCCAATATGGAACTGAACGATCTCCTCTACCTTGTTAGGAGCTCCATTGAGCTTCCCTTGTTCCCATTTTATCTTTGCGCCAGTTGGGTCTTCTTCTATCTCATCTGATACATCTTGTGGTAGCCGCACAAAATAGACATTCCCAAACTTGTCTGCACCAGCCATGGTGTCAAAATCTATATGGTATGAAGCGGTAAGCCATCTCGGAACAGCATCATCGGCAAATATATACAGTTGATTTTCATCCCTTCTGTACTTGCAAAAATGGAATGACTGCAATAAAGGACCATATTTGTTATTGATCTGAGAACCATAAACAAAGAAAGCAAACAGAGGAACGCATAAAATCAAAGTGGACTATAGTTTGAGAACAAAGGACGCATTAAAACTCAACCTTGCAAACTTTTCTTGCTTTCAATCATACCCTCAAGGATTGGTTCACAGTTTTACAAAACCCATATTTAAGTCAAGCATACAGGCATATAAGATAAACATTTCAAAAAAAAAAAAAGAGCTAAAGATGTGGGAATCCAGAAAAATTCAGAAATCATACCTCTTGCATGTCCCCAACATATATTCTATCACGATAAGTATGGATAGAGACAATAGTGTTAGGGAACAGCTTATTTTCACACTTTCGTAGCAATCTCTTTTTCCCCAAGTCATATAATCGGAGCACAGATCCTATTCCGGCAAGTAATCTTCCCTGGAACTGGCATAAAGCAAGAGGAACACTTTCCACTTGTGTCTTGTGCAGAAGTTCAAGCGACCTGCCATCTTCTAGAAACCTATAAATATGAATGAATCCTGCAATTAAGCTTCTTTTGGGCCAAAACTGCAGACCCTTAGCCGTGCCAACAGCCAAGAGAGCTCCATACTCTTTATCATGGAAATTCACAATGCACACACTGAAAGCAGCTTCATTGTCCTGAAGCTCCAAAAGACAAGTTGTGGCAGCTGTCCTTGGATCAAGAATTCTAATGCAAGAAACCCACTTGTTCGACTCTGCCTTCGGATAACCATACTGCTCATCGGAGAGGGGATCCTCCCTGTCCTCGTCGTCACCACCATTTTCCATTTCATCCATATTGCCATTACCATTTTCTCCTATTCCAGGAGCCCCAAAGCACTCCTTTCTTGCAGCTTCACGCTCTTCTGCAGTAAATGATCCTTGGTCGCTCTCGATAATTACCAACAATTTCCGCTTTGGTTGCAGAACAAACCTCCTAGGAGTATACCTCAAAGGAATAGCAGTCTCATTAAACGTTTCTCCAAGACGCTCGATAGTGAAAACCCTCAATGCATCCCCAGCAACAGCAACAACACCTTCAGCGCACTGATCAGATGAAAATGAGGCAGCAAATTCAAGGGTCTCATAAGAAAGGGGTGTTAGCAGAAAATGTCCTTGGTGAATATAGCCTAGCCATGGTCGACTAGACAAGCAAAGCATCGCAGGTCGGCCTCTCACTTTAACAGAGAACAACTTTGGGGCTCTCAACCCTAAGAACCGTGAACGGGAGTCAGAAAGTTGCCCTGTAATCATATCCACTACCGTTCGGAACAACACTCCGTTTTGCAGACCAGCATTAAGGAAGAGACTGGCAGGATGATCAGCACCATCCTCCCCACCAACTGATGCTTTAACTTCAAGGAAAAGAAGAGAATCAGGAGGTGAGGACACACTCTGAACACTCAGAATCTGCATACAATCATCAGGATCCAAAGACAATATACGAATTGTATTATCATATGAACCAACTGCTAGAAAATGGGACCTCTGTCTTTCTTCAGGAACAGGGGCAATGTCCAGACAAGCCACGTCTCCAGACATTTCGTGCTTCTCCACTTCCATTAATTGCCCAGTCATGTCCACCTCAAAGTATATAAGCTCCCCTCCACTCAATGCGATAACGACTTGAAGCCCATTTGAGCCAACCTTAACAATTGTCCTTTTCCCAGGAGTTCTCCACTCATTAACACGTCCATCTTCCCTTATATGCCTAATACCGTTTGGGTGAACTTGCATGAGTGAATCATCACCAAGCAAGGAAACAGCAAGAGAAGGAGTAGTATCGAGAAACCCACTATCACTAACTTCTTCAACTGTTTCACCAATGGAAAGAACAAGAGTTGCGTTGGCAAATGACACAACAATGTATGCATCAAAGGCATCACTAACATTCTTTTTCACTGTCCACACAGCACTCGGGACACCAGGAAGCTGTGAGACAGCCATCTCACTGATGGCCAAACCAGGCCTTAGTATCCTCAAAGATGAACGAGGACCACGTCCACAGAGGGAAAATATCTGAGGTGTTTCTTCCTCAAAGAGATTACCAATTTTCATATCCATTATTGGCATCAGGCTCTCAGCTTGGTCAATCCTAACTAGATTCTTAAGCCGTCTAGGCTGGAAAAACACTGGCTGGAAACCTTCTTCTGTTTCCATCAATGTAGATGATGATGACTCAACATCAGGGTCATCCCCAATAGCCTGAAACTGATACAAAGCATGATTTCCAAACTCCGAAGCTGCAAACAGAAAACCAGTTTTCAACACACACATTGAAGCTGTGATAGGAATTGTATCAAAATACTTAATCTTCAATTCTGTAACTCCATCACTTCCATGTTCCAATGTAACCTTAAAAATATCCCCATATTCTGTCTGCAAAAGAAAGAAGAACATCGACTTCTGTTTATGAGTAGCCGCTGAAACAATCAAAACACCACGTTCTGCTGGCAAGTCAGCCCTCTAGGAATGACGGCCCTAACATCCGGATGCCCCTGATTCTTATAAATAACGAAATTCTCTGCACAAACCAAAACCCCACTTGGCCCATCACCACCACCAGGCACTGTGACCAACATATTTGCCCCATTATCAACTGGTTCTGACCACTTCCTAGACACATGGTTAAGCCCTAAATCAAGTTCATAAAATGTCAAATGCTTCTGTGCCTCATTAGCAGCCTGTCCCGTGGAATCCTGATCAGCCTCTGAGTAATCCAATTCAATGGAGGCGAAAATAGGATTATCGAATCCGCAATCAACACCGCAAATCGAATACACTATTGTATGCGACTTATGAGCTTCTAAAGGCGACGAAATAGTTAACCTAGCAGCAGTATCTCTATTCAAAACATACACTAATTTCTGTTTCTCACAAGCACCAATCATTACAGCTCTTCCTTTCGGGTCAATAGCTAAGTATTGACCCGGGACAATCCGGCGACAGCCGGATTTCCCAAAAGTTTCTTGGTGTACTTTATTAAAGACGTTCTTTTCTTTATTGTATTCAAGGATAACGATCCGACCCGAATCAGACCCTACCACAATATAATCCTTTTGGGATCCAGTTAGCCGGAATTGAGCTAGAGAACGTATGCAGCCAAAGATTTCGACGGAGTGAAGTGTTTGTAGCTTACCGAGATCGTCGGGACGGAGAAGGGAAAGGATCTTACCACGGGCGACGACGATTTCTTGGACTTTTCCGCCGGAGAAATTTCCGTTTATGGCGCAGACGATGCCGGTGGCTTGTTGAAGAGTTAAGTTGTAGAGATACATTGTTGGTTAAGGTTAGGGTTTTTGGGTTTTTATTTTAAAAAAGAGGTTCATTCGAAGGTTTGAGAAATGAAAACAGTTGATTTTCCCTCCTTTTTTTTTTTTGCCCTTTAATTTTTAATAATTGAAGGACTAAAGTTCCAAATTGTAAACCCTAAGCTGAAAAATTGAAGGGCCCAAAATGGATTGGATCAGAATCGAGAAGCAGATTTGTTTGAGCTTTTGGGCTTTTTGAACTCAATTTGGGCATTATATATATCCTTTGCATATGGTTTTAGATTTATTGATATTATTTAATATATCATTTATAAATATATATATATATGTACAAGTATATTTTTATTATATATATGTTTATGTAAATATAAATTTCATAATTTATAAGTATTTAATATTTCAAATTTCAAATATCAAATAAATAAAATAAATATAAAAATATTAAGAAAATAGATAATTTGTAATAATTAAATAGATTCAATAACTTAATTTGATAAATATATTTCATTTTTTTGATAAAATTATTAAAACACAAAGATTTAAAGAAATAAAACATCAAAATCTTGTATTTATCGATTGAATTAATAATACACAAATTAAACAGATATTTGCCTAAACTTAAAGGCCCTACTAATATTTTGTAACTTCCAAAAAAATATTAGATCAAAAGACAAGTTTAGACAAAATAATTAAAATTCATTTAAAAACATATTAAACATATCCCATGCTCAAACTTGAACCCAAAAAGAAATGGAGAAAAAAAATTAAAATCGAACTCCAGCTTATATGTCAAGTCTAATTTAATCTTAATTATTAGGCTAAGAGATCGGTGGCTAACTTGACTTAACTTGATAATTATATTATAAATTAATTAATATAAATATATGATAGTAAATTACTTTTAATAATATAAGTATTTAAAATATATTTTTTTTAAAGGATCAATATTTTAATGCATTTAAGGCTTAAGCCATTTTTTATTTAAAAAAAAATTTAGGAATCCATCTCTTTTGGATGTTACTTTAGAATATTACTCGTGTTTTTGACACTGATAAAAATGATATATTTGCTTCTTGTAATTATGATATACTCGCTTGTGTCAATGATTAAAATGATTTTTTTTAACAAAGGAGACGTAAACTACCTCCCATATTTAACTGATTAAACTAAATTCATATATGTTCAACTATTAATTAAGTTATCTTTACTTATGTATATATCGCTCACAATCAATTAAGTTAATTTATAAGGAACGATTTCTTGAAGCCCTTCCTGCTTACTATTCCTTTCCCCTGCCACAATAGCCACTAACACCCACACCCACCCAACTTTCACCTTCAGCAACCCCGCCTAGAAATAACCACAAAATTTGAACTAAGAATTTGTGGGCCAGTTCACTAAAGAACGACCCTCCAAAAATTGGCGTATGCCGCTATAAGCGACGAGCACACGGTATTCTTTAGTAAAAGGCGAAAGAATAGTTCG